>APFE030433494.1:0-16650 GCA_000404065.3 Pinus taeda | reverse complement strand
AATCTCGATCCATCCATTCATCAAAAACTCCTCTGAGGGTGCAGAAGTGCATGTTCTGAGGACAAGTTTTTGACAAATCTCTGGACCCTTCTCTAAATGCATGAGAAGGGTTAAAATACTACTTCCTAATTCTAATAATAGTGTTTTTACAAAATTTTAGGATACGGTTCTCAAATGACCGTCCTTTTTCTAATCTAAATAAAAAAGAAACAACAAACTACTAAAAATAAGCTACTTCTGAATTTGGTCCTTAAAACTGCAAGTGTTCATCATGGATTTGAGAAGAGTCGGTTGGCCGACTTCCGCACTGAGCTGGGCTGCGAAAACAGAATCTATGAGAGCTGGCACTACTTTCTCGGCTGAGTTTATGATGCATTTCACAGTCATCCATTGACTGTGTGGCTTGACTAAGTATGCCCAGTAATACTCCCAATTCAACCTGTTCAATGCCTGGATCGCTTTTCCCTTTTCCTGCGCCTTCTGCTTCCATTATGCCTCCATTCGTGACTTGTTTGGTAGGTACCCCGGGGTGGTTTCTATGATTAAGTTGGCTTTGTGCAAATTCTCATTTACACAGTCGATAAGAACGCTCGCCTGTGTCGCCGCTGTCTCCGCCGCCTATTCTGCCTGCCTAATTTGATCATCCCATTTGTTAAAGAGCAATTCTTTATGGCTCTCGTTTATTCTGGGTGCACTTGCTCTCTTCCCTTCCTCTCCATCCTGCCAAGCTAGATACTCTGTCACTCATCTGTCAATCTGGTCGTAGTCACTTCGCAAGTCCGTCACTTGATTGGTGAGTTTATCGCTCAGCTCGCAATAGTGACTCCACTGCGATATTTTACGTCCCAACTCTTCTTGTTGCTGCAGAAGTTGTTCATTTAAGCTAGTAGACTCTGAAACAAATTCGGCAAGCTTGGGCTCGTCCTTGTGTATTTCTTGTAAAACTTGCAACTGTTTTCCTTTTTCGTCTAGGCTTCTTTGATAGCTTATCTGCATCTGCTGAAAGTCCTCTTGTAGTTTCTCGAGTTGTTTGGACGCTTCAATACTAGCATTGGCTTGTTGTAGTTGTTGTTTTAGTAGTTGTATTTGGTTTTCTTGTTCCCTTAACAATTGCTGAACTTCCGACGCCTTGTCGATAGTCGCAGAAGCGTATGCTCCTGCGATTTGAGACAACTTCGTGAGATTTTCTGTCGGGTTGTTGTTAGGGTCTTTCCATAAGACGTCTAAATGTTCAGCATCCTGTGACAGCGTATTCTCCAGCTTTCTCTTCTTTCTTTGTCTCCTCACCACTGCTTTATGTTGGGGACTATAGAACGCATCCAGTGGGGGAATTTCCTCTACACTAAGTAGAAGCTCAGAAGGCGGAGCGATATGACTTTGCTTCGTTTCTGAGACACTACGGACCATGGTCGAAACCATTTCCTGTGTTACCTGTGCATTGCTCACAGGTGTTCTTGGGACTTGCCCTTCAAGGCTGATTAGCTCGTTGAAGTTTTCCCATTCTTTGTCGAGCTCTGTTGTGACGAGTGGTGATTTAATGACGGGAGGAGGGACATCTCTTGGTGGGGAGGCGATAACTTGCTGTTGCGACATTGCACTTGACTGAGCTGTATCTTTAGTTGTTTCTTCATTTTTTCCTTGGTTGCTTGCAGACTTTTTGGAACGTTCAGGCGTTCCTTGGGCAGCGTCAGATTTGGATTTGGAAGTACTGGAGTTTCCGCTGAGGCTGACACTAGGAGTAGGCTCTCTGGCGAGTAGTCGCAGCTTTTCTAGGGGAACACTGGCTAGCCTTCTTTCTCTGAACAACAAAAATCTTTGGAGGTCATCTGGGGATAACCTCGACCGAGCTTCTCGCAAAACTTCCTGGAGTGAAATTTTACTTTGAAACAAATCATCAAATAAATCTTTCTTTCCAACGAACACTTTTATTCTGACACTTATAGTGAAATCATGGGCAACATTATTTAGGTCAAAAGGCCGAGCGGGGAATTTAACTAACTGTAGAGATGTCACATTCTCTACTTCGGCAAAAGCGTGTCCTATATCAAACAATGAGAAGGCCCCACAAGCTACAGGAAACTGAGGCCATATGGCCTTCTTCTTGTCTTTAAGCTCTTTGGTCAGGCTGCCTTCTGAGCAAGTCTGATAGGCAATTTCCCTAGCCAAAATCTTGTCGGGGACATATAGAGGTAGGACATGTGGAGGTACAGTGCTCCCAAACACTCTAATGTAAGTGAACCATTCTTCCCCGAACCATCTTGCGATGGGGATGATGTCTATTTGTGCTTCGGGTGAGCACCTCGGTGGTTCTTCACCATACATCATCCTATATAGGGGTAAGATGAGCCCGTGGCAAATCTGATAGAAGTGAGGGGCAAACTGGGAATCCCATAATACTTTGTGATAAACATGAATAGATGACGGGTCCTGGTTAGTCCATTTCTAACCCATAGTTGGGAATTTAGATACATAGCAAATAGAATCCATAATATAAGCAGATAGATAAAAAGGAGGATAGACCCTTTGAGACAAGGATCTCTTAGACCGGTAATTCATAACAGCAGTGTATAAGTTATCAGAAAATATTTTGGCCCAATCCACGATATCGGCGTTCGTGGCAGCGTCTATGAGTGGTAGCCATTCAGACAAAAATTTATTTATGTTTGGCATCCCAAACAACCTGCAGAGCATGGCCGCAGCAAAACAATACGGAGATTTGAGGGAACCAGTGTTGTACATACCGTTTTTGTCCTTTTTTAGCGGCTCCTCTCTTCTGGTCCATTCTTTAGTGGTTTCTGCCAGATTTGGGTTCTCTGCTGCAAATTTCTTGACAAATTGCGCGTTGTAGGTCGTCTGAGGCTCAGGAAGATGATACATAAGCTTTAAGTCTTGCGCGGCGAATGATCCTATGAGCCCATGTCCCTGAACTTGGAATTGTCTGCCTTGTAACTCTACATTGTCAAGTATCCATTTGATCATATCTGTATACGGCAAAATTTTGGGTCTAGCTGCTATTCGGTGAAGAAATGAACATGCCAACTCTTCTAAGGATGCCTCGGAAGAGTTTTGTGATCCCGCGGCGCTATCAACCTTCATTACTTTAGGATTTTCTTCCTCCAGCAGCCTATACATGCCTTCCCAGGTCGAAATTCCTGCCTCCCTGTTGCATGCAGTGTCTGTATACAAGGGCGCCATCTCCTTCGTCTTTTCCTTTGTCTCGAAGCCTTGGGCTTTATGTTTCTTTCCCATTTGCTCCTGCGTTCAGCTTTTGAATCTTCAGATCTCTTAGTTCCTGCAGATTATGAGCAAAGTGGAAATGACTGATTGAGAAAGGTGATGGGAGAGTTTTAAATGCAACATATATACCAAATATGCCACCTTACGTGAAATAATTCTTTATAAAATCACGCGTCTTCATTTCATTTAATAGCTGACAACTAATCCATTTACTATCATTAAAAGCGCATGATCTGGGGTCAGATTATGGTAAGTGGCTTTTCTTTGAATGGCGTGCCCGAAGGATTCATGATTAAATGATTCATGATTTGCTTATGTTACATTGAAGATCGTGCCATCGCAAGTCGCGCTAATCGCAAATCGCCAGATCGCAGATTGCGCCATCGCGGCGATCGCAACATCGCAGATCGCAACATCGCGGGTCGCAGAAGTTTGATGTTTGTTAAGTATTGCCAGTTTATTTCTGCGACATGCGATCTTGTGATCGGTGTTATCGCAGATCGGCAGATCTTGAGGTTTTTCCTTATGAACATTACTTATTGCGATGCGTTAGGCTTAACATGGGGGGGCCTTGGGCATTAATGCAATTTTTTAAAGACCTTTACCTTATCGTAGACTTAGGTTAAAAATATTCGAAAGACCTCTCTAAGCTTACGATGGTAGCTTTATTTTGAAGAAGGAAAACTTGATTTTTCTCAAAATTAAACTAGGGGTCCCCATTCATTTAGCATTTTGGACAAACACTTAAATGAAAAAGGGGGGGTTGTTGCTGGCCACAACAGAGTATCATACCAACAATCTGAATTTGTGGCACCCAGAGAAGTTGGAATACCAAGATATTTGAAGTATTGCCACTCAACTGCTAGAGGGAATTCAAGAACCTTGGAAATCTCCTGGAGGGTCAATACATAACTGTTCCAACCAAATAGTTGACTCTTTAATTTGTTGACAAGGCCTCTAGAGATGTTCAAGTATTTGTCCAAGATTTGTTTGAATCTCACAACAAGTTTCCTTGATGCACACCCCGAGAGGAGAGTGTCATCAACGAACTGAGAGTGGTTAACATCCTTTGTGTTTCAAGCTATTCTTAAACCTTTTAACTTCCCTTCGACCCTAGAGAGCTCCAAATTTCTGCTAAGAGTTTTTGCCACCAAAATATATAATAGGGGGGAGAGGGGACAACCTTGTTGCAAACCCCTAAAACTTGGGAGAAATGACATGTCCAGTCATTTATCAATGGGAAAATCCATGGACTACCTGTTGAAGTATGTAACTAGGTTCGGCCTTCATAAATATGAAATGTACTCTTGATTCTCTATGTATATTGTAAAAGGAAAGAAAAATTATTATTATTAATTTTGTAACATGGGTTTCATGCTCAAGGTCAATTTATTTGTAGGTTAAGCACCCATTGAGTGCTCCTAGGTCTTGTCATAGAGTCAATAAGATAATTGAGTCATTTTCATATATGAAAGACCCCATTGGGCATCTTGAATTATGTAAAAATAATTTTATGCAAGTCAAAGAAGTGTTAAAAGACTCCCTGCAAGACAAGTCAGCCTACAAGGTGACAAGTTGGCCTCATTAGGGTTGTTTGAACTACACAAGGAAACATATATATATGTGTGTGTGTGTGTGTGTGTGTGTGTGTGTGTGTGTGTGTGTGTGTGTAAAATGCTCGACCTCATTTCAAGGACACTCAAGCTCGTTGAACCACACGAAAAGCAAAATATCCAACGAAGAAGGAGGAAACAAAAGGAGAGAAAAATCAAAGGATTTCAAGGACTGTTTTGGGGATTCATTCCTCACACGTGTGAAATTAGGGAATTAGTTCTGTTGCACCAAGGACTGAATTGTGGTCACATAAAGATGGCAAGTTTTGTCTTTAAAAGGATCAGTGCAAGCTGAAAACTGTGACACATGGGAAGTTGCAGTAACACACGGGAAGTTGCAGTAATTACAAGAGGTTGAAAATTTCCCTAAAAACTGTAACACATGGGAAGTTGCAGTAATTACAAACTGAAAATTGCAAGTTAGGGAGGCCAAAGTTGTAGTCGAAATTGCAGGTCCAAAATATTGGTCAAAGGATAAGTTGCAGCAGCTATGAGGCAAGTTTGACTTGGGTGGAAGCAAGTTCATCAAGGAGAAGTTTGCCTTGGTCATGGAGGAGACTTTGACAAGATTCTTAGGTCTTGGAATTCGTCATTTGAGGATTTTATAAGAAGAGAAGAATTATTGTGGGTTTTCCTCTCAAGAGGAGAGATTTTGGCCTTGGCTAACAACTTATATTTTGTGTCCTCTTGTTCATTTGATCTTCATAGTTTGGTAGTTGTTTGATGATAAGAACACAATAATAATCAAGTAAAAAGAAGCTAATAACAAGTACATCAAGTTAAGTAAAATAATATCACAAGCAATTATTAAAGCAAGAGAAATCACCTAATCTAGACGTCCTAGATTTCTTAACACTTCCAACACAAACTCTTATCCACTTTATGAATTCTTCACAGAACCCATCTTTTTCTAGAACATAAAATGAAAAGGAATGTCAAACTCTGTTAAAAGAATTTTCCATATCCAATTGTATTACCATTACTGGCTCACCACATTGTTTGATATAATGAATCACCTCTTGGACTAGGATGACATTGTCAAGGATCTACCCATGCTTCATGAATCCCCCTTGATTCCCTGAGATAATTGCTGGAAGAATCCTCCGTAACCTATCAGACCAGGAGGTAACTCCTCAAATCAAATCATATTATTCATTTAGGTTGTTCATTATTATATACAAGAGGGAGTGATTGTTCAGTTCATTTCCCAATGACTCTCCATATTTTCTATTATTTATTTACATTAATTACAGTTGTTCACCCAATCCCTATGATTAGGTGTCAACATTCCCCCTTGCCCCTTAATCTAAAGGGATGTTGTGAGTCCAAGCATCGTTTTGGATCTTTCAAGCTTTTTTCTTCCAAGCGCTTTGGTGAATATGTCTGCAATTTGCTCATTAGTGGAACAATGGCAGAGATGGATTGTTTTGACCTCAACATGATGTCAAATCAGATGATATTTAGTATTGATGTGCTTATTGGCCAACTTTATTGCTGAGGTATTGCCAATCATGAGTGAAGTTGATTGTACTTGTTTTACCTACAAATCTTCAAGAATTTTCCTGAGCCAAACAATTTCTTTTGTTGCCTCAGCTGCTGCCACATATTCTGCCTCTATTGTGGAATCTGCTGGAACTAATTGTTTGTATGATCTCTAGGAGATAACCCCTGATCCAAGACTCATAGCATAACCTAAAGTAGATACCCCAGTTTCTTTGTCTCCATCGAAATCTGAATCAGAGTATCCAGTCAAGCTGAAGTCGCCCACCTGTGTATATTTGATTCCAAAGTCTTAAGTTCCCTTCAAGTACTTTAGAACTCTTTTTGCAACAAACCAATGTCCCTCACAAGGCTTTTGCATGAACCTGGAGAGGATTCCAACAACAAATGAAATGTCTGGTCTCGTAGTAGTTAGGTAGTTGAGACTTCCTACAAGTTGTCTATACTTTGTTGCATCCTCAAATTCTTTTCCTTCAATGGATGTGAGCTTTAAGTTTTGTTCCATTGGAGTAGTCAAAGGATTGCATTGAGTCATGCCAAACCTATTCAACAGATCTCCAATGTACTTCTTTTGAGAAAGGAATATGGACTTCGGATGTTGAGTTAATTCAATACCAAGATAGTAATGAACATAGCCCAAATCAGTCATTTCAAAACCTATCCTCAATTCCTTCTTTGTGGATGCAATGTAGCTTTTATTGTTCCCTGTCATCAAAAGATCATCTACATATACCACAAGATATACAACTGTTTTGCCTACCTTCTTGACAAAAAAATTTGCATCATCAAGATCATAATGTTTGAAATTGAGTTTCAGAAGATGCTCAGTTAGTTTTTCATACCAGGCTTGCGGTGCTTGTTTGAGGCCATACAAGGATTTCACAAGTTTGCGTACTTTATGTTCATTTCCTTTCATAGCAAATCCTTCAGGCTAAGACATAAAAACATTCTCTTTTAGATCTCCATTCAAGAAAGCAGTTTTTACATCCATTTGATGGACTTTCCAACCGTTCCTGAGCTGCTAGGGCAAAGAGTGTCTGGATGGTAGCCCATTTTGCTGTGGGGGCAAAAGTCTCCTCATAATCGACCCCTTCTTTCTATGCAAAACCTTTTGCCACAAGCTTGGCTTTGTTCTTGTCAAGTGAGCCATCAGCTTTATACTTGTTCTTGTAGACCCACTCGCAGCCAATTGGTTTTTTACCCAATGGAGGATCAACTAGCTTCCAAGTGGCATTCTTTGTTAAGGCATCATATTCCTTTTGCATCGCTTCTTTCCATTCATCATGAGAAGCAACTTCTTTGAAGGAAGTTGGTTCAAAATCTGTAGACAAATTCAATTCACAATCATAATAAACATCCATATCAATAGGTGAATCAGAGTCATCTACATCACCTCCATTTCGCCGGTTTGAATTTCTAGTCCTTGTCTTTCCAACCTCATTAGGATGAACACTTTCAAGTGTCTTTGTCAGCCACTTTGGGGGACCTTTCTCAGATGGTCCAGGCTACTCTATTGATTGAGTTGGACTGAATCAAGATTGAGTCTTCCAATTCTGTCAATCACATCACTCAAAGTATCATCCATTGTTGGAGTTTCATGCAGGGGAGAGAGTGTTTCAAAAGAAGATTCCACAGGTTGATCTAGTATAGGAATCCCCCCTTCAAGATGTGGAATCTGAATATCAAATTCTTGAAATGATTTTGCATTTGTGAATCTATCCAAGCGATCAAGTTGTCTTTCAACAACATTGTCAGTTTTGGATGATTCAAGAAAGATTACATCTCTAGATACAACAAACTTTTTGTTGACTTCATCATAGAGACGGTATGCTTTGGAGGTGTTTGAATACCCCAAGAAGATACACTTACGACTTTTTGCACCAAGTTTGTTTCTATGTACCTTTGGTATCAAGGCCTAACATGTGGAACCAAAGACCCTAAGATGCTTTATCGAAGGAATGTGCCCATACCGTATTTCATAAGGAGTCTTGTTTCTAATAGCATTAGATGGACATCTATTCTTTATATATACAGCACATAGAACTGGATCTGCCCAAAACATCATTTTTACATTTTTGAAGAACAACATAGAGCGTACCATATTTAAGATTGTCTTATTCATTCTTTCAGCTACTCCATTATGTTGGGGATTATAAGGCACAGTTGTTTGATGTTTGATCCTATGTTGCCGAAGATAGTTTTCAAATTCATTTGAAGTGTATTCTTTTCCATTATCAGTGCGAATAGAGCCAATATGAGATTGTGCATAATTTTCAATCCACGTATGAAAGTTATTGAATATTTGAAAAGCATCATATTTGTTCTTCAATAAATAAACCCAACACATTCTGGTGTAGTCATCAATAAATGTCATCATGTATTTATTTCCATTTGCGGAAAGAATAGGCATTGGACCACATAAATCTGAATGAATGAGTTCAAGTTTTCTATGTGCTCTTGAATTTGAACCATGAAAAGACTGTTTGTTATGCTTTCCTAGAATGCAAGCATCACATTGCTTAAGTTTCCTAGGAATTGTAGGCAACCCAATAACACCATTTTTCTTCGACAAGCAGAGGCTGTCATAGTTCAAGTGTCAAAATCTAGAATGCCATAATAAACTTGATGGAAATGTACCTTCTTCATAATTAGAATTATATGAGAAATTTTGTGCACGAGCAGAGGTACCCTGCAGCTTGAGAAGCCTTTCTTCTTTTATCCCCGTCATGACAAGTGAGTGGTCTAATGCTTTTCTCACCTCAAGCTTGCAATCAAACATATGAATGGAGTGTCCTTGCTGGCGGATGTGGATCAAGGACAACAAGTTTATCCTTAGCTGTGGGAGATATAGAACATGATGCAGAAGAAAGTCTGGAAGACCAGACAATTTAAGCCTGATTGTGCTAAGCCCTGATGACTTGAGTTTTGATTTGTCTGCAAAATATACTGCTCCATCAACATTGTCAGTAAATTCTTCAAAAAAATCTTTTCTAAAACTCATGTGGCAAGTTGCTCCTAAATCAAGCAACCAATCATTTTTCCAAGAAAGAAGTGAAGCATTAAATAAGTCTTCATTTACTTCAATATTACAGTGTGCCACAACATAGTGAGCAGATTTAGGTGCTTTACCTTTGTCTTTGTCATTAGTTTTACCTTTGTGTTGGTTTCTTTCCTGCTCGATTCTGTCCCAAGGCAGCTTGCATGTGGATGCATCATGTGATCCATCTCTTTTGCAGCTTATGTAGAGCAAATCTGACTTTTCTCCTTGAGAGTGTTTTCCCCCCTGCCTCTGAAATATCTTCCTCTTCCTCTTTGACCACGTCTTCCTCTGGAAGAATCTTGGGCAAGATTCTTTTCTTTATGAGCAAGGCACACAGCCTCTTCAAAAGATTTAAGGGTTGTCTTCTTTCCAAAAGCTTTCTCTCTTTCAACAAATCTTTTCACAAAAGTGAAAGGTAATATCTTTGAGATTTCCATTTGCTTGCAATGACTCAAGATAATTGGAGTAAGTAGGATAAAGTGCCTTGAGAAAAGCGATTAGAGGAATATCCAATTCAACCTTAGTGACTTTAATATCATGCATTATATATTTTACTTCGGATGCAAGAGCAAGAGGATCATTATTTTGTAATTCAAGGGTGAAGAGTTTAATCATGAGCTGAACAACTTCAAGTGCAGAGTGTGAGTCATAGAGTTCTTTCAACTTTTGTAAGGCTTTGAATGCATTTGAAAATGGTGAAATGTGTCGACTCACCTCTTCACTTACTGATGCTGCAACCAATCCCTAGGCTTTGTTGTTCTTATTTTCCCAAATGGCAAGCTCCTTGTCTGAGGTAGGCTAGACAGGCACTTCGTCTCCTTCTCTAACACACACTCCTTTCCATAGCTCATTAAAAATGAGAGTGTGTTGGATTTTCCGCGACCATTCAAGATAATTCTCCTTTCCATTGAGAACTACTCCCACAATAGATATAATTGAATGCATTGTAAAATTTTAGTGCTGTAAAAATACTTTTGCTGCCAGTTAAAAAAAATATTGTACTTTTGGTGGTAAAACAATTACAATATGATATGTAAAAAAAATTGGATTTATTTATATGGAGGAGCGAATTTGTATGGACAGGGAGTGTTGTATGAGTTATATGGAGGCACTGCCAGTGATAGGACTGACGTTGCGAGTTAAGAGGGAGAGGATACCCTATGGCAGATATACGTGGAGCAACGACAACGTGGTAGGAGGGGCCGTATGGGAGCAGCCACAGTGTGGGAGGAGCAGCGCAGCGTGGAAGGAGGGATCGTATATCAAAGTCCGAGGAGCATCACAACATGGTAGGATTTTAACGCAGCGAATGGAGTGAGTAGAGTTGCAACAATATAAGGAGGAGTAACGACACCAACGCTTATGGAGGAGCGGTATGGAGGGAGGGCTGAAGTCGAGGGGTGACTTCACCTTTGTATTCAGGAAATGAGGCCTGCATGAAACCATTTCAAAGTCCTCAAACCAGAGAAGAGGTGTCGTATATATCCGGCAATGGCACCAATGGGTGTTGTGGATGGGGGCTATACAAGCCAACGTTAAAGCACAGAGGATGATAACTCTGCAGTGGTATACGTATGGAGGGATACAACAACGTATCAACCAATTAACTGCAGTGATCAGCAGTCCAAGGCATGGGAGTCGACTATGTATGGGAGCGAGGAATGAGGAGTCGATTGTTGCAGTGATAAGGAGTATAATGAAGCTGCGGGGTATGGTGCTTTTAGGAGCGGCATTCAATGAGTAGAGCGATATACCACAACAACGTTCACCATAGTGGCATTTACCATTACCCAAAACTGCTAGCTTGATTTTGAAGTGTTATACCACTACTGTACCACGACTGTATTCTTGGATGGGAGGTAGCGTCAGAGCTGCCAAGCTAGTCAAAATCAACAAAATAATAGTGAGAGAGATATCAGTCTGCATAGGATTCAGAACATAGGCAGAATAGGGAGTTACAAAGCAGAGGGAAGCCAAAAATGGCGCTGGCTCTGATACCATGTCAGACCAGGAGGTAACTCCTCAAATCAAATCATATTATTCATTCAGGTTGTTCATTATTATATACAAGAGGGAGTGACTGTTCAGTTCATCTCCCGGTGACTCTCCATCTTTTTTATTATTTATTTACATTAATTACAGTTGTTCACCCAATCCCTATGATTAGGTGTCAACATAACCTATTGGAAATCACTTTAGCCAAACTTTTGTAGGTAGAATTATAGAGGGAAATGGGTCTAAAGTGAGAGAAGGAGACACATTTTGCTTCTTTTGGAATTAAGGCAAGGAAACAAGATTTCGTGCTCCTTCCTAGTTTCTCTTTCGATATAGAAAAATTCAACAAGCAAATATATTTCTTTACTAGCGCCTAAAAGAATCTAAAAAAGCTAATGGAAAAATTGTCTAGACCAGGAGCTTTGTCTGGGTCAAGAGACCAAATGGCCTCAATGACCTCTTCTTAATCAATCAACCTTATGAGCTAAAGATTTTCAGAGTCAGAAAATTTTGAAGGAAAGGCATAGATAAAGGAATGAACCTCACCCAAATCATTAGTTTTATCCTCTGAATATAAATTTCTAAAGAAATTGTAGGCTTCCTACTTTATCTTATCGAATGAGGATAACTTTGGTTGACCCTCCGGTATGATTTCTTATCTCCCTCGCCTCGGATTGCTTGTGGAAGAAGGAGGTGTTTTGATCCCTAACCTTTAACTAGAGACTTCTTGACTTCAAACACCAATATTCCTCCTCTTGCCTACTAAGAAGAGATATATGTTTGCTTAATTGTTTTTTTGTTTCGATATGACCCTTTGTCGCTATTTCATTCTCCGTCTGAGCTTGATGACTCTCAAGATGTTGGATGAGTTCAATATTTTCTTGATCTAGAGGCTGGAAGTTGAGTTTAGCCCAAGAACAAAGAGATTGCTTCACCTTTTTCAATTTAGACTCCCAAACAAAAGCATGAGATCCAATCACTAGAGATGACCAAGCTTGATGAATTATTTCTATCACTCCTTCCTTTTGTAACCACCCAGGATTGAATTGAAATAAGATTGGTCCCAGATCCTCAGGGGGATCTATATTAATAACGATAGGTCGATGATTAGAATCTCCTCTTGCAAGAATTGATGATAAGCACCCAACACCTCTCACCAACCCATTATTGTGGATTAGGAACCCATCCAATCTGGCCACAATGTGACCCGCACCACTTCTTTTGTTGATCCAAGTATACTTCCCTTTCTTAGGAGCTAAGTCCATTAGGTCCCAATCATTGAGAAGATATTCCATTATCTCATGAAATGGGTCTCTGACAATAGTTCCTACATGTTTCTCTAATGAGAAGAGAACCATGTTGAAATCCCCACCAATTATAGAATCAATATGCCATTGTTCCTCTTTTAACCTAATTAAGGAATTCAAAAACTCTCCTTTCTCATTATAGTTTACCAGAGCATAAACATTGATAAACAACATAACTTGTTTGGTATTGTTATCTTCAAGTTTGACAACAACAAAAAATCTTATCAATCCTCCAGAAGCACCATAGGAACTTTGAGCAACCCTCAAACTGTTTTTCCAAAAGGATCTAGATAACAGTAAGATTTCCTCATCATTTAACTTAGTTTCCTATAAGAACAAAACTTGAGGTTTTTCCATTCTTATGAGATCTTTTACAACTTGGGATTTAATGGGGTTTCCCAGTCCCCTTATATTTCATGAGATTAATTTCATCATAACTTAGAGGTTTTGGAATTACCTCCTCTGGATCTGACGTTTACTTGCTACTTGTTACTCACATTTTTCACGATCTCTGTAATCTGAGGTTGATTTCCCATCTTAATGTTTTGCTCCATTTCGACTTCCCTTACATCTTTGTTGGAGGGCCTTCCTTTGGCTTTATGATTCTCAAACTCTTGATTGGATGAGTCACTTGTTCAATTTAATCTCTTCTTAGGACTTCCCATGAGCACCTTCCCTGTCCCTTCGCCAATGACCTCTACTTATGGAGATGCACTATCAAAACCTTTATCATTCCTCGCTAAGACTTGAGAGGTTGTAACACTATGTTGAACCTTATATTGAGCCAAACTTTTAACTAGTGCTAGTTCTACCTTGTGAAACTCCCCATCTTCTTCTTATTCCACTTCCTCCACAGGTACTATCTCTTTGTTACTGCCATTGAAGCCAACTACACTTTCCCTTCCTACGACAAAATTCCAAAAGGATTTGGAGAAGTTGAAGCCACATTATGAGCAGGGTTTTTATTAGGTTTAGCTCCACTTTTTCCTTTGGAAGGCACCCTTTTTTGTGCATGCCATTGTTCTTCCTGTGAAGGGGTCAACGCCTCACTGATTTTGCTCTTATTCTTCTTACAATTATGAGCAAAGTTCCTATACTCGTGACAACTTTTACACGTGAAGGGGAGTTGTTCATAGTCCAGTGTTTGAGTGAGACTTCATTCACCTTGAGTTAAGACTATCTCCGATGGCAAGCCTTTCTCGAGATCCACTTTGATACACAAATTTTCACAAGCAAATTGCTAGCCACTTGGTTAAGCCCAGTCAAGGAAACGCCCGACACCATTTCCAATAGCCTTCAAACACTCATCACTCCGGCGAGTGACAGGCAAGCGTGGAAGCTTAACCTAGACAGGCACCGTTGTAGGAATGTTGTCGTCCGTATTAAAGTGCAATGACCAAGCATTTAGGTACGTGCCTATGGAGCCAAAGAAATACAGTTCGTTTTCTAACACTATATCACGATCCTCCTTACATTCAAAGAGCAGGGTTTAAAAACCATTTCCCACAACATAGACACTAGGATTTCCTTTCATCACGGGTTTCCATTTCTTGTTAGCCCACTGCTCCATGACTTAGGAGAGGGGTCCACATTCCCATAAACTTCTCGACCAGAGCCCTGTTAGAGAAGGTCAAGAAAGTTCTTTGAAAGCTCAGAGGGAGGACCACTGCTGGAGTTTTGCCAGCCTCCTTCATGAGCTTTGGTTGTTGTTCCTTTGTAATATTCTCTTTTTTGGATATGGTCCAAATGGATGAAAACCACCAATGGTATTTATCACGGTATTTGCCTTCGAGGGAAAACAATAAAATAAATTTTCTAGAGAGTCCATCAAGCCTATAAAAGGGAATAGGAGCTAGGCATTTAGGCATCTTGAGTTTGTCATCCTATTGTGTTTTGTTGAGAACTTGGCGAGGCCAGTGCTAGTTTGATCCCATAGATGAAAACCCTGTTGGCGTAATTGTCTAGTGGATCCATCCAGGGTCCGTGATTGTGCTTCAATATCTTTAATTTCTCTGTTGATGGGCAGCCATACATGCCACAGGCACGGGCTTTAGTATGTCTTGTGTAGGCATGTAACTTTGTTTTAAATTATTTTACATAAATAAGAGGCTGCATTTTCACATCTATTTTGTGTTTGGTATTTTTACTGCTGGAATTTTATTGGAACACCTAGAAGTGTACCAGATTTGTTAAAAATTTTGATGTTTGAGATTTCACTGTGGTATCAGCGCTGTGCATCCTGCGAGCGAGCCTGAAGGTGCTTTAGGGTGTTTTTATTGCAAATCGAGGATAAGGGGAAACTAATCTTCGGTGATTCTCCATAATCACCCTAGCTAGTGACTCGCCCAATTTAGGTGGTTTTCGGTGACTACCCTAGTTAGGTGAATAATTTTATCTGCAAAAAAATTATTGTTATTTGCAGGGGATCTCAAATTCGTTCTCATGATACCAAAAGAAAGGCCGGTTCCTGAAAGCTTAAATTTGGGCCATAAAACCCTAGCAGATCGAGACATACATCATATGGGCTGCATCTTTTCAGTAAGCCAGCACTGTCATGTTTTTAGGCAGAAATCGAGGGCCTTATTGAAAAGGAATTTTTGCTGATTGCTACACTCAAGATTCTTGTATGCTGACGGTCGAATAGCAGCAACTGTCAAAATTATTCAACGCCCAATTATTTAAAAGGCCGTGAAGCGCCATACTAATCAACGTCGAGGGTTATATAGTTGGTCGAAGAAGGCACTGATCTACCCGATCACGCTGATATCTAAGATCCTCAGCAGATATCGAAACGGGAAGGGCCGATCTATTATCATCATCTTAATTAACAGGTCAAGGGTACGATCGAAATCAAATCTTGCTGTTAAGGTCGTGGGTTATTTACACACCATGCAGACGTGTTGTTTATACACTAGACATAATGGGTTGAAGGCTTGAAGCCCCCACATACCACAAAGTCGTGGGTCTATTCGATGTCAGGCGACAAGGTCTGAACTTCACCGAAGGTGATCCAAACGCCAGATCTTGAAGGTCCTGTGCGCAGGAATCTGGTAGATCCTTTTTAACCATCCGCTGGACTTCAGGGGCGTTGACATATCAACTCTGTAATTCTGAACAGTGAGGTGAAACCCATCACGTCAGGTGACAGATTAGTTAGGGCCAAGCAGTCACAGTACGTGGAGATTGGCCACACCCCACAGCGCGTCTCTCTGGAGGTTGAGCACGTGAATCACCAGTACTCGTGCAGGTCGAGACCAAGCTACCTTTTGCGCAGCGTGGAGGAGCTGGGAAGAGCTGGGAATAATCTAGATTATGGTCATATCAAGAATCATGGCGAATAACCAACGCAGAAAATGCGGATTCAGTCCTCCATTGTCTTCATGAACGCAAAAACTCGTTTAACTAACAGCAAACCTCTCCCTTTCATGCCTGTATTGTCCATTTCCTTATAAATTTTCTTCAAACCCCATATGGTCACATGTTGTCTCATCCGTTTCCATGAGTACGCCATGAGGTAGGTGTGATTACCCATCGGTTTGGGTTATTCTGGGATTCCTGTATGGTTCTGTTCACTCTTTTTGAATTTAAGTATGGGGTTTACGCAGTGCATTATATTAGATATCATTTTGGGATTCAACTGCGTTAAGTAAGTCATTCACGTATGACCATTTCCATGAGTCGTAACTGACTAATTTCTCATTATTTTTGAATAGTTCACTTAGCACTCATTGCATCGGGTGATGCTCACAGGGGTGAAGAAGTGGGATTGAAACTAGTGAAATGTGGAGAACGAATCACATAGCATCAATCATCACTTCCGGGGCTTGCACCGGTAACCAGGACTTCCCAGGAGGTCACCCATCCCAGAACTCCTCTGGCTCAAGCGCGCTTAACTGTGGAGTTTTTCCACAATCAAGCCCACTTAGCTTGCTACCCCATTTGCAAAACCTTAGCAAGT
>APFE030433492.1:0-10164 GCA_000404065.3 Pinus taeda | reverse complement strand
TTACAATCCATCATTCCATATTTTCTCAATAACTTTCCAACATATTTCCTCTTAGAGGTAAAAATATGTTGATGTTTTTGATAAACTTCAATTCCAAGATAATAATGAAGTAAACCTAAATCTTTCATATCAAAAAAAAATTGCAATTCCTTCTTAATGGATTATATATAGTCATCATTGTTCTATGAAATCATCAAATCATTAACATAGACAACTAGATATGCAATTGATCTTCTAACCTTCTTAACAAAAATAGTTGCATCATCTAGGTCAAAATTCTTATAATTTGACTTAAGAAGATGTTCAGTTAGTTTCTCATATCATGCACAAGGTGCTTGCATACCTTTTGTTCTTTACATTTGACAAAAAAACCTTTTGGTTGAAACATGGAAGCATCTTCCTTCAAATATCAATTTAGGAAAGAAGTTTTTACATCATATGATGAATTTTCCATCCATTCTGATTTGCAATAGAAAACAAAGTTCTAATAACGCCCCATTTAGCTATGGGAGAAATTTTTTAAGTGTAATCAGTACCTTGTTTTTGTGCATATCCCTTTGCTATAAGTCTCACCTTGTACTTGTCAAGTGAACCAATAACTTTATATTTGGTTTTAAAAAGCCACTTGCAACCAATGGGTTTGATGCCAATAGAAGGACCCACCAACCTCCAAGTGCCACTTTTAATGAGTGCATCATATTCCCTTTTCATTGCATTTTTTGATTCATTACAACTAACACCTTCTTTGAAACAAGCAGGTTCGCCACCAACAGAGAAATTATATTAAAAAACACGAGAATAGTTACCTGAAGAAATTCCAGTTTCAAAATCATCATATTTTATTAAAAACATTTTGATACAAGTTGATCTTCGTAGTGGTTGTTCATCTTGTGGAGGAAGTTGCTCATCTTATGAAGCAGAATCTTCCGGAACGCAAGTACTTTTTATCCATGTAGAAATACTTCTATCATCCAATTTTTCTTCAACAAAACCATTATCATTGAGAGGAAAATTTATTGAAGGAAAATCTACACACTGATCTAGAATGGGAATCCCCCTTTCAAGATGTGGACAATTACTATCGAATTCATAATAAAATTTCTTATATATAAATTTTCTAAATGATTAAGTTGTCTATCAATTGTGGATGTATCTTTATCATATTCAATAAATACTACACCTCTGGACAAATTAATCGTCTTATTCTCTTCATCATACAACTTGTATGCCTTAGAAGTCACGGAATAACCCAAAAATATACATTTTCTTCTTCTCACACTCAACTTATTTTTTTGTTGCTTAGGAATTAAAGCATAACACTGAGAACCAAAAACTCTACAATGTTGAACAACAGGAAGACGATTATAGCAAAATTCATATGGAATTTTATTGTTGAAACATAAGATGGACAACGATTTCTGATATTGGCTACACAAAGTATTGTTTATTCGCAAAACATGAACTTTAGATTTTTAAAGAACATCATTAATCTTACCATATCAAGAAATGTATTGTTCATTCGTTCTACAACACCATTTTGTTGTGGATTATAAGGAATTGTGGTTTGGTGTTTGATACCATTCTCTTGCAAATAATTTTCAAAAACATATAAAGTATACTCTCCACCATTATGAGTCCTCAGAGTAAATATATTAAGTTGACCTCCATTTGTAATCAAGAGATGAAAATTTTTAAACATATTAAAAACTTGTGACTTTTCTTTAAGAAGATAGACCCACACATCCTTGAATAATCGTCAATAAATGTCAACGTATATTTATTACCATTAGTTATTGAAATAGGCATAGGTCCACATAAGTTTGAATGTATAAGAACTAATTTTCTTGAAGCTATAGAAGTAGAACTTTCAAAATATTGTTTATGGTGTTTCCCCAAAATACAAGCATTACATGGGGTAAGTTTTCTTGGAACTATTGGAAGCCCCTTAATTCCCTATTGTCTCATAATTCTTATACTATCATAATTGATATGACCAAAATGAGCATGCCCTAATAAAATTGAACACAAAGTATCATTTTGTTGGACTGGATGAGTAGTATTCAATGCAATGTATGACATAACTTTCAACTTTAAGAGTTTTTCTTCTTCCACACCACTCATTAGAGTCTCCTTATCAGTTGCTCTTCGAATCTCCACTTTGCCATCAAATATGTGTATTGAATGTCCTTGTTGTCTAATATGTATAAGAGTTAATAAACTCCTTTCAAATTGTGGATTGTAAGGAACGTCATGTAAGATATAATATGCAAGTCTTTGGATCTTTAATCAATAAATTTGATCCCTGAAGGATTAATTTGAGATTCATCAGCAAAATAAACTACTCCATCAATGATATCACTATTTTTTTCAAGCAAATCTCTCCTAAAGGTCATATGACAAGTAGCGCCTATGACTAAGATCCAATTGTCATGTCATAAATAAAAGGAGGTACTAAAGACATCATCCATGTTAAAATTACAATGGGAAACAACATAATGTGCATTCTCATAAGATTGTCCTTTATTTGGATGTGGTTGATTTTTCTTTTCATTCATTTGTTTTTTTTTCTTTTAGTAATTTTCTCCTAGGGAATTCTACAATTAGGAGTAGTATGTCCAACTTTACCACATCTAAAGCATTTGATAGTTATTTTATCAGTAAAATTTATTTTTTATTTATCATTCTACAATTTATCTCCTTGATTATTTTGCTCTTGTTGACTCTACAATTCCTTCTACCTCGACCTCTGCCACCCTTATTATTTCTAGTTGATTCTTCTTGATATTTTTTTTATCCTTTTGACAAAGACACAAAGTTTCAACATTAGAATTGGGTAGGGTTTCTTTCTTGCCAAAATCCTTCTCTCTTTCTGCAATTTTTCCTATAAAAATCTAAATCTTTTAATTGTCAACTAACTTAGACAGAATCCAGGTAGTGTGAATTACCAAGGTAGAGGATTTTTATAAAGGAAGTAAGTTGTAGATCAGGGAAAATTTTAGAGGCTAATATTCATATGCGGGCTAATTTTCTATGTTTTTTCCAAAAACAAAATCTCTAAATTCAATTTTTTTCTAAGAATCATTTGCCCAAATATTATGGTATAAAATTATTTTACCTTAAGAATCACCAAAATTGTATATGGAGACTATATAAAATTATTAGAATACAAAACCAAATAATTTAGAGATTGCATATTATGCACTGGTGAGACTTGCCAAGATTTCTAAACTTTGGGACAAATTTCCATCCTTAAAATTTCCATTGTTGTAGATCAACCTTAACACCAGTAGATTCAATTTCATGATTGATGGTTTTAATTTCATAAGAAAATTTGAATGGATCCTTATCTTTCATATTTATATTAAACAACTTTAATAATTACTGAATTATCTCCAATTCTGAATTTGAATCATAAATCTCTTTCAATTTTCCTAATGCTTCATATGTTGTCTTACTTTGAATAATATATTTTCTTACCTTTTCTAAGAATGAAGTAGAGATTAAAGCATAGGCCTTTTTATCCTTACTCTCCCAAATTTCTACTTGTTTTTCCTCATCATGTGGCTATGGTTTATTGTCATTTTTTCCTTCACAAACTCCATCCCACGGATCATCAAAAGTAAGTGTATTTTTAATTTTTCTATACCACTCCTAATAATTTTCTTTTCCACAAATGATAACATCAACTAGAGAAACCAATGAATTCATTTTTGCAAAAAACATTAACAGTCAAAATCGTCACTGTACAGAATTTTTCTGATAGAAAACAACTTATTTAATAATAGGTAACCTACTTTTAAATTGAAGTGGAGTGATACATTAGAATGTGTTATCTCTCGTTCAATAATTTCTTTTTAATCTAGCGCAAATTGTCTGTTCTATTTTATTCAGTCTATCAACAAGCCGAAATCGCCAGTTCATCAAAGTTATCACAACAGATCAACGACAGACAATAGGTATAATTCGGCAATGCAATGAAACACAATTATTAAAAAGAGGTGGTCCCACATACGTGTAACAGTCGAACAAGATCGACGGTTTGGAGAAGCTCCCGATATATTCAAAGGTGCTCCACCTCACATTGCTTGCCAAAATTTAATGAGTGAGGTGGTCCTCAAATGTGGTTTGACAAAACCTCTCATCACTTTAATTAATAGTGCTCATTCAATTTAGGGGAACCCTCCCAAATTTCAAATACAACCAGAAGTGATTTCGAAGGTGGTTTTCAAAAGCAAAAGGGTCTCGCGTTGTCCCTCGCACTAACAGCACTATCAAGTCAGCAATGTGTTGACTCTTAGCTACATCAAATGTGTTTCCAACACATCCACCTCACTTCGTCCACCTTGACCTTAGCAGGACTTGTCCTCATCAATGGAGTTTGAACCAAGCGTAACTAAGCCAATCACTTCAGCGATTTCCAAACATTACATGCTGATACCACTGTTAAACAGGCCTCGAGAACTTCATGATAAAAATGGATGGTATTCTTCATCATTTGATTAATCAAAAGAATGAAATTTATACCATCAAATTAAGAAAAAGACAATTATGTCCCCATAACTAGAAATACTGGAAATAACTAATCTATGTCCTAACTATAATCTTATATACTAAATCTTGAAAAATTACTTTACATTTTAAAAAATATTTATCTATGTTGTAATTGATTTTATAAGTACCTCATGCCTCACACGTTGTGTACCTCCATTCAAACTACTCTTATTCGGTAGTTTGCTTTTTTCATTCCATTTGTAAACCAGCCAGCTCTAAATCTTTTTTCCTTGGGATCTAACATGTAAAATATCTTCTCATTAGGCATTGTACCCTTAGTAAATCTAGAGTGACAAGGTGTCATGCATAATTTTGATTGGTTCAAGTATTCTCATTCAGAGTTAAATGGATTGTTAGATAACTTGACTTAGTAAAGAGCCCAGTTTATAGATCAGTAAATGGTGGGGTTAGGCACCTCGTTATTGGTGGTTTGTGGAATTAGCCTATGTTGTTCGTGATATATTGGTATTACATGTATTTGAAGCCTTTAAAGGCTTGGGATTCTCCATTGTAATTTCCTAGAGTTAGTGAGCTTAGTGGGCGTACCGCTAAGGTGTTGACCCAGATGGTTGCATTTTAAGTCAAAATAATATCTATTATTAATGGTGGGGCTTTACCCTCTATGTAGTTTCCCATAAATAAATCATGGCATGCCAAGGTTTATGTGTGTTGTTATATGATGATTTCTGATTTGTTTATTTTTCTTGTTTATTATGCCTAAAAATTAGTATCTCTAGTTGAACTGGACTCTCTTACTCAATCAAATTTACCTAATCTTCCCCATTTAAACTGACTAGAAATTCTTCAAATCAATCTTGAAAACTCACATGTCCATATGAATGTACTATAAATGTATATCATTTGTTAATAATACATATACTCTCATGCTTATCTTTAATATTCTGTTGCTGCCATGTATGTGTTTAACATAGTATCAGAGCGGGTGTCCTCTTGCCCTGCTCCAATTTGAGCCACTTGCGTTGTGGCCTCTCTGTGCATGTAAATTCTGCATTCCTTCGGATAGAACTGCTATTATTGTGTGAATTCCTATTTCATACTGCACACTGTCCGGCTGACCTCTCTCAGCTAGATTTGTGCTGGAGGTTGAACGTTGTGCATTGAAACGAAAACTGGCATGCCATTTGGTATGTTATTGCAGTTGGTATGTTATTACTCATAAGTTAATTGATATTATGTTGTGATGAAGTGTTGTGTATAAACTTTGTGTATACACAGTTATTACCATGGATATGCACAGTTATTGTAGTTGCAATATATTCGTTTAACACCATACCATTTCTTTGCATTATGATAACTCCTCCCATTACAAACGACTCTTGGCATTCCTCAGTTCCATATTTTGATTCTGCGCCTCCATCAACGGCTCTTTCAATGCTATACGCACAATTATTACCACCAAACGCTACCGCTCTCCATCCAGTCAGAATGTTGTCTCCATATCCGAGCGTGGTTTTTGTAGCCCATAACACTACGCTCTATTTATGTTGTATGTTGTGGCTCCCCACGGTTCTGAAATTTCTATTATATCACCTGAAAATTCCTCTCTATGTATTTCCTCGATAGTAATGCATAGAATTTCATTAAACTGTGGATTTACGAAGGAAACATAAAGTTGTGAAGGAGTGAAATAACGAAGTTGAAGATCGGGATCAGAACAATTGAAGGCCGTAAGGCGAGAATGACCATACAGACAGAGAAGCGAGAAGACTATTACACGGTGAGATGCAAAAGAACGTAGCAGCGAAGCACAGTGGTTGGATCAGTCAGATCAACGAACGAGAATGAGGGACATAGATGACTAGGATTAAGTCATGCAAAATGAAGTTAAGAAATAAAGAGATTAGATTAAGCCATGTGTTAGCAGAATAATGGAGCGGTCTTCGTAGGTTGTAAGCAGTATCTCGCGTGCCCTAAAAGTTGTAAATAGTATTCTACAATTTCACATGATTAACATGAGAGGTTGACACGTAGCACATGATGGAAAGAGAAAACCACTTTTCTCGTGCGCTCTTGACTTGTTATGCATCGTGCAAGATTTCACAATCACCCTTTGATTGAGGTAGGAGAAATAAACGGTGGAGATTGGCCAGGCTAGTTAGCATGAGTTAATGTGCGATAACCGTCGGATTGAGGAATGAGATCAACGACGAAGATTTAATGTGCTAAGGAGCATATGTGTAATGTTTATGGAATGGAAGAAAGGTAAGGTTTAAGTGTGGTTTATGAAATATTTCTATTATATGGGAAATAAGCAGGATTAATGTATTATGGTTTAAGTTGAGTTTTAACCAAAGTCTAAAATCCATGGTATGGTTAATATACGTGGGTAATAAGAATTAACCAAAGATTAGGAAGGATTTATAAGGTTCCGCTCAAAGATTTATAAAGGTCCAGACTTTGGATAGTTAAATCAAATGTTTCCACGTAGAGTTTATTGAAGGGTCATTAAACTTTGACTTGTGAAGGTTTTTCTAAGTATCGAATTTTAAAATTCCTGGGACATGTATATGACATGCATTTTATATGCATATTGTGGGTATGTGCAACTTAGGTTGCATCATTGTCAAAAGTTGCATTGTATGGTGATTTGTCTCCAGCTGAAAGCATTCTCTATTGTGGAAAGCATCCGAGTGTCATTTTGGATATGGGTGTTATAATCATGGTGGATAGTAATGACAAAATGTTTTACAACTATTGAGTTTGAATTGACATATCTTCATGCACACGCATTTGAGTCCCAATACCGTTCTGCTCCACCACTCTATAGCGGCATCAAAAATAGCCTTTGCCCCATCAATATCACCTTCGTAGAGGAGTATTGTGGCCGTAGAGCGCAGATTGGAGTCAAGGTAAAAGTGGCGAATGAGAAAGAAATTTGACAAACTACTAAAATTGATGGAAATCGCGGGGAAGCGATGACCGTCCAATAAGAGGAGATCGACGCATATTGCGTCAAAACTTGCAAGTAGGTTAACATTTTAAATGGATGTGATGTGGTTATTAAAAGGAATTTAAGGTTCAGAGTGATCAGACCATCCATTGAATGGGTGATCGGACATATATCGCTTCCGAATGTGCGCGCAAGTTAATGTTAGAAATGGACGTGATAAGGTTTTATACAACGAGATTAAAACCTCGTTGAGTTTTAGCCATCAATACCATTCGTTAGTTGATTGATCGGATGATAATCATGCATAAACATGTGTGTGTGTTAACAGACTTGTTGTGACCCGATATGTTATCAAAGAGGATTAAATTTTATTTGAATTTCGGTCATACAAGTCAAATGAATTTCTTCTTTCAACTATCTACCCTGAGAAGTTTCATACAACCACATTTCACTGCCACATTGGTTGCATTCTGAACCTACTCGTTGTTCCACTGTTTGAGCTCTATGATAATGTGCAGAGATACATCTCGGTTATCTCCACTATTTCGCAGCAGCAACGATCTATCCATCAGAATGAAATACCCCTGAAGATGCCACTTTCCGTCGCTATTTGTGGATCTCAGAATAGCGGGACTCGACTAAACATTTTGTGGACCCCTTCACTAATGTACTAAAGTCTATTTCATTCAACCATACACAACACAGTAGGAAAATAATTTCTGGCCTCGCTAAAAATTGTTAGCAAAAACATCAATGAGAAGGATAAGATTGTCCGAAATTTAAAATACCTCTGCTATGTCAGTGAAAATCATAGATCCTTCATAAGTTTTCAGGTACAACCTCCTAAAGGAAGAGTCCACTTGTTCTTTGTATGTTATTCAAGTCGGTACATGACGAATATCTCGAATGGTTCTGGTTGATTCTATCCTTGGCTAAGAAGGATATTACAAAGTCGACTTCCATCTAGTTGAACAAAGGTAGAGGTAGGTTATTGATGTAAGAGTACAAAAGAAGTAAGAAATACTATGCGACTTTATAGAACAGAGGATATTGCAGTAACATTGAATTGTGAGTGATTTTTGCTTCTTCCTCATTGGCTAATAGTTGTGATCAGTTTCTTTAAAGTGTAAGTTTGATAATGAAGAAAATGACCAGACTTGATAATGCATTAAAGTTATTAAATACTCTGATACATTCCACTATTGATGAGATGGTTAAGATCAACAAAACCTCTCTTTCCAATATTAAAATGTGTCTGCAAATGCACAAGAGAATATTGAGATTTTGCAGCTTGAATATCAACTACAATAGGAAGGATTACAGCAGTGGAGTCATCATTCTGAACCTGTTTCTGTTCAAAAGATTAAAACGGACTCCCATAAAGGACAAGACAATAATGTTGCAGTTGATTCAGATCCATTTCCCAATGACGCAACAAGGTTACATGTAGATGCAGAAATTTAGTCTGCACTTCCCAAGCCCATCATCAGGCCTTAGGAAGAGCTTGACCACAATAAGCATCGAACAGGTCTTAGATATGATAAGGATGTTTCCTTTCATATTCCAGACTATTCCAAGCCCATAAAATTTCAAAGTCTTGGGTTTATTCATGACAGTTCATCTTCACATGTTCATGCTCCTCTTCCATAGCAACAACAATAGATTGTGAAATGCCAACAATGTGACTGAGTTGGCCATATGAAAGATCATTTCTTTGATCTTCATCCCTGTAAGAATTGTCATAAAACTGGTCATTCTTCAAACAGATGCTTTAGAAACAAACCTCCTGCAAGAACAAAGATTCATCTTGGATGGATCGCTTCTTGGCAATGGGCATGAATAGCCAAGAAGATATTCCAGTCATACGTCAAAACTTGTTCTAGAGTATTGAACAGTCTTGCAGTTGAATTTTCTCCATTAGCTCACCTTGTATCTAACAAGGGGGAAATGATGGTCATCTACAAGCTTCAAATCCACATCATGTGAGCCTGAGCCACAACCTGCCATATCAGATTCAGAGTTGTATAAAGAGACAAATATGCCATTGAACATGCCTTCAGTTATTGATGCATCTTCAAAGAATTGGAGACACTTCCTCTAGCAGAGGACTTTAGATTCTTGTCAGTTTTGGTAAAGTTCCAGGAATTTCATTAAGCATTCTAGAGTTGTTGGTAATCCTTAAATCAGCACAGGTTGAGACCTCCCTTTTCAGGTTGAGGTTCCCCCTTTTATGCGAGGTGACACCTCGCTTTCATGGTTGAAGGTTTCCCTCTTCAAAACATCAGGATCACGTGCTCTAATAGAAGACCTGAGCTTCATGCAAAACATGGAAGAGTTCCAGGAACTGCACTAAGCATTCCAATGTTGGTGGTCATCCTTAAACCACCTCCCTCATACCAACATTTCAGACAACACATTCAACCTAATGCTACCATGCATTTTTGCACGTTTTGTATTACAGCTCTCTTCTTGGACTCATACATAAGCCTTCAGATTAAGGAGGGGGGGAATGTTGGACACCTAATCCTCTAAGGGTTGGTGTGGAAGCTAAATAGTCTAACGAAGTCCAAGAGACCTTGGAATACAAAAACAAAGGTCATATGAATGTACTATAAATGTATATCATGCATTAATAATAGATATACTCTCATCCTTACCTTTAATATTATGTTGCTGCCATGTATGTGTTTAACAATATATAT
>APFE030433490.1:4301-21686 GCA_000404065.3 Pinus taeda | reverse complement strand
TTAGGAATGCCTTTCCTTTACTGAAGACAACATTGTAGCCTTTGTCCTCCAACATCATGATGGATACCAAGTTCTTCTTCAGTCCAGACACATACTTCACATCTGTCAAGGTGATAGGAGCTCCATGCTCCCTCTAAAAAGCAACCGTGCCCACTCCTAAAACACTATACTTTCTGTCATCACCCATCTCTATGCACATCTTGAGGCCTTTCTCCTCCAAGGCACTGAATAAAATTTTATCACAGGTCATGTGGAATGAGGCTCCACTATCAAGATACCAAACACAACCCATCATCGATGACACCATGCATGCGATGAGGGTAAGTCCATTTCGAATTGAGAGGCTAATGCCTCATCTTCCAATGCTTTTGAGGATCCCTTTTTGGACTTCTTCAATGGGAAATTAGTCGCATAATGTCCCATCTTGTGACAATTAAAACATCTCACTTTAGACTTGTCACCCTTCTTCCCTCCATGAGAAGAATTTAATTTGGATTGGGAAGCCTTCCCCTTCCCTTTCCTTGCCTTATTTGCTAAGGCAAGATTTTCTTCATCATCATCCTTGGATGAAGAACCATCTCATGTGCTCCTCCTAATCTCCTCTTGCATCAGATTTGACTAGAGTCGTTCCCAATCTGGCAGTTTCTCCCTTACATTCACCGTGTCCTGGTAGCTATTCCAGCTCTTTGGAAGGCCAAGGAGAGTGAGGCTCACCATATCATCATTGATAGTAGTTATTCCCACACTGCTAAGCTCATCTCTGCAAGTGGTGAGCTTGTTTAGATACGTGGAAATAGTATCGCCCTTCTCCATCTTGATTCTTCGAAGCTTATCATTGAGCACCAATTTCTTCTTGTCGCTACTATTTTGGTAGAGGTCCTTCAATGTCTTCCACATTGAAAATGGAGTATCCTTCCCATGGAGACTCAATACAATATGGTCTTGAACTCCCTCAAGGATGATCTATCTCACCTTCGCCACGCACTTCTTTCAACTAACTCTTGTGCATTAGTTGAAGCAGGCTTTTGTATTTCTTAATCAATGAATTCCTTCAAGCCATTGTCTTCTAATACAACCTCCATTCTATCTTTCCATGCTAATTTGAGCTACCTTCCAAGGCATACTCGAATCTCAAGCCATAGAACGCCATTGGACAACCTTGAAGTATGATAAGAATTTGATTTGCACCTGCAATCCAAAACTTCAAACTTTGGATCTTCTTCTCCATATACTATTCACAACTCCGATAAACTAGGCTCCGATACCATGTAGAAATTCTGCAAATTCTCTACAAATCTTGCTTTGATACCTATGTAGAAAATTTGACTATAAATTAACCCGATTATGCAATATTGCCAAAGCAGAATACTATAACCTACTTCTACTATCAATTTGCGAAGCTTAAATATTGAGCTGAACACATATAACTAGAACAAGAAGAATCAATCACACAATACACATGAAAATACATTGGGGAAAGCCTCAGCTAAAAACCCCACTATATGTATTATCATACGAGGTGGAAATACATAGGAATTATACAAAGCCTTAGCTCTCACAGCTAGCCAGCTCTTAGTACAATCCTCATAGATGCTCACAGGAAATCCTAGATTCTCTCAAGCCTTCCTCTCTTCCCTCCAAGCTCCTATTTCCTTGTGTTGTTCCTCTGGGATGATCTCCTTCAACCAAGTGGAAAAACTCAATTTACCAAGTGGATGATATCCTGATTTCACACATTGTCAGAATTGTGCAATCCTCAAGGAATTATTCCTTCTGCATGCATGAGTTTTCTTTATAAGAAAACACATGCAACATATAGTACACTATCCTTGACATTTAACTTAACTGGGTCTTTCTCAGAATAGACATTCATGAGTTTCTGATGAGGGAATCTTCAGTTAACTGGAGTACACTTGTTGAGTGCATGCATGCATCAACTGACTGTTAACTCTTGATTAGTTCCTCAAACAATTTGGAACTAATTTAACTGGACTTAACTCAGAAAATTGAGTTAACTAATTACAACTCAAATATAACTCAATATAATCTCCTTAATTGAAGGCTTATCTCCTTAATTTAAGGGATAACTCTTGCATGACTTCAGAAAGACTTCTAACTTTAATATCTCCAACTAATTAAGTCAAAATAAATTAATTAATTATTTGCAAGTAGCTGTTAAGAATAAATTCGAATTTAATTCACAATTTAATTCAAGGACAAATTAAATTGGAATATTCTTGTTGCCATATTTCAACAATAATGATCCAATTCAAGTATTTTCCCCCCAAATTGTCATGACAGGATATAGGTCATCGGGTTGCAATAAAAAACCAAAAGAGTCTTGTGAAGCAAAATATAGTGGAAAAATATCTGAACAACTTGGACAACTACCAAAGCTAACTTTTTAACATGGGAGTACTTGGCTTCAATATCAGTCAAATTATGAATCAAGTAATAAATAGGGTGTTTGTCTCCTAAATCATCTTCTTGTACAATTGATATCTCCATACCAGGGATTAGAAGAGTTGATCAGAAACAATCATCTTGTTAGTCATTGATTTTGACATAGCAAAGGGAAGGTCGCACATCATCTTAACAAAGACTAAATATTTCTTAGACTTGGATTTGATGAATTCCAAATCAAAATCTTGGACGATATCGATTCACTTTGAGTATTTCCGCCCAAACAATTGTCATGACAGGATATAGGTCATCAGGTTGTACTAAAAAACCATAAGAGTCTTGCAAAGCATAATATAGTGGTGAAATATATAAGAAACTTGGACAACTGCCAAAGCTAACTTTTAAACATGGGAGCACTTGGCTTCAATATCATTCAGATGATGGCTCAAGTAATAAATAGGATGTTCATCTCCTAAATCCTCTTCTTGTACCAATACCATAGCGATAGTGGTAACAATTGCAACAAGATACATGAAATAGTCTTGATGATAATGGGGTGGATACAATAAAAATGCTTGGGATAATACCCTTTTCAAGGTATAAAAAACCTTTTGAGTGGTATCATCCCAATGAAAGGGAACTTCTGTCTTCAATAAACGAGTAAATTATTTGATAAGTTCTACATAATTAAGAACAAATCTTCGTAGAAAGTTAACCTTCCCTTGCAGGTGTTGTAACTGAATGAGAGAAGTTAGGGTTAGAAAATCAAGGATTTCTTGGACTTTCAAGGGATTAATGCAGATTCCTTGTTTGGACACAACAAATCCTAGAAGTCGAACATATTGAACACATAATACACATTTATGTGGGTTTAATTGGATATTATAGTGATGACATCATAGGAAGATGGCTCTGAGATGTAATGAGTGGCCTTGACGACTCTTAGAGTGGGAAGAAAAATCATCAAGGTATCATTGCATGATATGCTTAATATTTTTAAATGCATGATTTATTGCTCGTTGGAATGTTGTTCCTGCATTCTTAAGACCGGAAAGGAATTTCATGATAAGAAAATGTACCCCATGGAAAAAATGATGTAGTTTCATGCTGGAAGGATGGAAGTATGTTGATTTTATTGTAGCCAGAGAAGCCATCCAGAAACGAAAAACTTTCACTCCTAGTACAATCATTAACAATTTGGTCGTTGAAAGGGGTTGTGTAGTTGTCCTTGGGACAAGATTGATTGATATCTTGATAATTGATACATACAAAGTTCATACCCTGTTTCTTCATTAGAGTAACAATGTTCGAGACTCAACCAGTTAAAGGAATAGGAAAATAAAACCAACACAAAAAATCTTTTCAACTTCTACCTTAATCGGAGAAACTTTCGTAGGGAAGATTGGATGCAAACGTTGTCTAATTGGCTTAAAATATGGATATGTTTTAATTTTGTGAACCACAATATTTGGATCAATGCCTCCAAGAAAACACATCATGAAATTATTGAAAAAGGTCCTTATAGATCTTAATCTCATCCGAAGAAAAAGATGAGCCAATATGGACATTTCTAATAATCTTGGGCTTGACTGAAATGTCAAGGGGAATGCTATCCTCAATATTTTCCATGTTTTTCTTAGAATTCACCTCATAAATGGAGATGGGGTTATGAAGTTACTCAATAAACTTGGGAGAGAACAATTCTTCAAAATTGCACTCAAGAGTGTCAGGTTTAGGCAAGAAAGATGAAAGATGATGACTATTGTCCCAAGGTTTCTCATCTGACATAATGATCTCCACGATGATTTCATCGATGAGAAAGGTGTTGTTGAAAGGATTAGATTGTGAAGATAAATTTAAATACTGAGAGGAATCATCAACCAAATTTACCAAGTTATCAATTTTAGAATCCGTCGAATAGGCCAAGTGAATAGCCTCATAGGCTAACTCAATAGGGCGAAGCAGCATATGGTCACCAAAAGAGTCATTATTAGAACTGTTAAGCATTATAAAAGGATCATATGGAATAGTGCCATTCAAAATCATGTTGATCAGAGAAATTGCAGAGGGAAAGTAAGGAGTAAGTGCAAAACTTCCCATCAAGGATGAGTCTTTTAATAATCCTACTTCGACATTTTCAAAAGGTAGTGGGGTCTTTCCCACAAGAGGTATATTTATAGTAGTCCAGGAATTAGCACTGAAAAAGGCAAGCTGATCAATGGCTATAATGCCCCCTAGTGAGGAAAAGAAATCATCCATAAATAGGATGAGACTACAACTTCCATAGCATAAACCCAAGTGCATCCCAGTAACAGGTTGTAAACTAAAGGTTCGCTAATGACTTCGACCTCTACTGAGAAAGTTTTAATGCTTAATTCCACTGGTAAGGAATTGATAATTAAGTAAGGCTTATATCCTCTTCCATCAAAGTATTTAAGTGTTGTCGGTGACTAAGTAAGGGAAGGAGAACCTAAATATTTCAAACATGATATCGACATGATGCAAGTAGAGGCACCTTCATCCACAATGGTGCAGAATGCATTTTTACCTCTAACCACAATGTGAATCATAAGTGCAAGTTGGGGTGGAAGTTTACGTGTATAATTATCACGATTGAACACAACGAGACTGGATATGAGGGATATACTCCTCTAATAACTTCTAATAACAACTTCTAAAATTCTGCAAAACTAGAGAGTAGACATAGCTAGAGGAGCTTGGGCTAAATCTTCAACTATATTATAATTTTGTGTACCTCTCACACGGGGATTAAATGATGATTTACGAATCACCCCTTTGAGAGGTTTAATTGTCATATCAAAAGCATGTTTCTCATTTTGGAGAGGACCAAATGTGGGTGGAGTAGAACTGGAAGGTTGATCCATGGCCTTTCCGTTTGAGGGATTCATATTACCATAATCTTTGTTGCTAGTGGCCACCGAGACATCTCTCTAACTCATGAAAACAACACTTTGAGAAGAAGGGGATAGATATTGTGCAACCATTTTCACCTCGTGGTTAGGGAAAGGATCAGTCAACACGACAAGTGCACTAGATGCAACTTTCAAAAATAGATTGGTTTCTACCTAGTGAGGAAAATCCTTAGTAAAATGCTTGTCATTACGGAATAGACAAGGGTAATGAGGCTTACGCTTCTCATCAGGAGACTAATCCTTTTGCTTATCCTATGGATGGTTTTCCTATTTGTTCTTACCTTTACCCTTTTTATTACTTCTAGATTGCTAACTTTTTCCTTTCGTAGATTGAATGACATTAACCTCAGAAGTACTCACATGAGCAGGATTACAGGGGTTTGATTGGTCACAGTTGGAGCAGATTTTGAATCAGTTTTATTAGAATATTTTCTCACTGACTATTGATCAAAAAAACTGATCACACCATTAACGACATGTGATTCGTTAGAGGGAGTAGGTGGAATAGTATTTTGAGGTTGGGGAGCATTGGGTATTTTTTCATAGAGCATGATAGAATGGGTATAAATCAAATCCAAATATTGAGCACGAGAAATGAATTTATCTTGAGTAAAAAATATGTGTTTGGCAACGTCTTTAGTTATAGTGGACAGTAGGGATTTGACAAACCATTCTACCAACAAATGATCAGGAATATAAGTTTTGACCAAAGGACGTCAATGCTTCCACTCATGTATATGACTGGATATACGAGTAGAGTCAGACTGCTTCAAGGAGGTCAAAAGCTCAATTCCAGTTTCATAACAGACGGGTAATTATAAATGGGTTATAAACATGGTTTCCAATGCCCCAAAGTCATTAAATGAAGCTTTTGGTAATTCAACATACCACTTAGCTGCCAAACCAGTAAGAGTTCTTTAGAAAAGTCGTAAACGAATAGAGTCATCACTTAAGGAGTTTGACGAACACCATAAATGATAAGTCATGATGTGATTTGTTGGATCTTCACCAAGGTTTCCATTAAATTTTAGAATGTCACTCGAAAATTTTGTAGGAATAGCTGGCCACCATGGGGAATGTTGAATTGGATCATTTGTTAGATGGGATATATATGGTAACTCAAGTGTTGTAATGAATGACAATTGTCTATTAAAGTTTGTTTGAGGAGGTTGAACTTGTGGATAAAAGTTAACTAGTGGTGCAGGATATCTTGCATACGATGGAATGGGTTGGGTGATAGGAATTTGCATTCCATCAAGATAAGGAGGATTTTGATAACTAGGGTAACTGGAACCAAGTTGCCTAGTTCCATGGAAAACTTGGTAAGGCTGGAAAAGCTGAATTTGAACTTATTGGCCTTAAGAAGGCATCTGTGGTATGGTTGTTTGCCTAATAGGCATTTGTGGAATGCAATGGAATGGTGTTGGGATGGGGTCCCCATGGGTAGAATTGAATTAATTTAGTTAATTTTTGTAAAGAAAGTAAAGTATTCGCAAAATATGGATGCAGAGTGTGTAGCTAGTCAAGAGTCATAGGGGCCTTAGCCCCTTGTTTAGGTAAGTGATAGGCATTTTTGAAGACTCACCCATGAGCCAAGGGCCATGGTATTATATTAGAGAGGCTATAAATAGTTGAGTCATAACGAGTCTTAGAAATAACGGATAATGAGTAGTATGAATGAATTAATGAATGATGTTCTAAGGTTCTAATAGGCAGGAAGGTATTTTCCTCTTAGTAGTGAAGGAAAGGCTCAACAACTGAGTGTGCGGAGGCCTGAAAGAGTTCATAGCTGAGTGCGAGGACCCCTGTAGCTGAGTGCATAGGGTAGTTGAAGTATGTACTGGAACGATTCTTATTAATAAATAATGATTTTGGGTTGAAAATACTTGCATCTATCTGTTTAATTGTTATGTCACTTTCAATGATGTTTATGTAATTCATTGTGCTTTCTCTGCACGAATCGGGTTAATTGAACATGTTTATGCTTAACAAGATGGTTCAATTGTACTCGCGAAGATCTAAATCTATTTAGGGTTAGTTTTAGATAAGGAAGATAGGTCTGCGTGATGACAAACCTAGATATTAGAAGCCTTAGAAGACTTGTTCAGTTGCATGAAAGTAGTAGACATATCTTGTTAGAGCCTAATTAACACAATTGGCTGGTCCCGTGAAGAATTGAAGGTACCTGGGGCTGAATTAGGATTTTTAACTCTATCGGAAGGTTGGATATGCGCATAAGTAGATCTAAGGCACTGAAAGACATCACACTAGTATCTGGATGCAAAAACTTGGTTCTTTCATCCCCCAATACTGCTTTGGGTGAGACTGCGACCTGCGCTACGTAGGTTGTTGCTAAAAGGGCCAACAATGTAGGGTTTTATTGGTTGGCACAACTAACTTTGAACCTAGTTTAGGACTCCTTAAGCCAACAAATGGTTCCGTTGCTTGGACTAGGATCTTCTTAAGAGATGTGTGATGTCGCATCATTGGAATCTAACTAAGAAAGTGATTGAAAAGTGGTTAGATCGAAATATTCATGAGTTTGCGGCCCAAGAAAAAAGGAATCCATGCCTATCAAAGGAGGATTGGTTGAATAGATATCTCTATACAAAGATACATGAAATTTTCTTTTGCACTTTCCCATGCAAATTATATGAGTGGTTAGCAAAATTGGAAAATGGTCAAGGGAGGTGGAAGCTCGATAATCCTATAGTGTGGACTCCATAATTGATACGATGACTAGAGGCATCTGAAAACAAGATCGTGCAGGTTGTGAGTCATTGGCTTGATCGAATTTTGGGAGGATTTTTTATTGAATTGGCAGTTGACACCTTAGTTAGCTATAGTGAAGTAGAGCGAAGATTCTTCAAGGAATTGCGAGGTAAGTACTTGAGGTCATTCAATACTTGGATTAAAATTCTATTATGTGAAAAGTGGGTAATGACATTACCTTAATGTTCAGAGCTACACGAAGTGGTAGATTCTTTAGAAGTAATGGATCAGGACCAGAGTATAGTCCATTAATTGAACATCCTTCAAGCGATGAGGAAGGGGTGGTTCTGACTACACCGCGATGTGTTGTTTAGTTAATTACTCAGGGTATTTCTAGGATATCTCATCCATCCACTCCACCTCCACCTCCACTGCATACACCTTCACCTACAACTCCACCATTCATCACGGCGAACACAATGAAGCTACTGATCTTTAAAGGAATAGGAAGTGAAGGTCCAGAGCAACTATGGTTTGTTGCGAGTGCTGTATAGACAACAAAAAAAATCACCGATGATAATATAAAGAAGGCATAGTTGGTTACAGCCTTGTAGGATCGCATGCTAACCTGGTACATTAAGTATTGCACTGATAATCCTCAGGCATCGTTAGCAGAGACTCAGACAACTTTGAACAAAGAATTTAGTAAGCCTAAATTTGAAGCATAGTCGGTAATTGAATTTAAGGAGATCTGAATGAGAGTCGATGAGACACCTTGGGACTTTGATCATAGGTTGAAATTCCAGATCAGGCAGGCTAACATGCAAATCTTAGATACCTAGCATCGTGACTAGTTTATAATATCACTTTTGAGCACTTAAGAATACCTCTGTCACTTTAGAAGATAGCAATGCAAGTAGAAGCGTTGGAGATCATGATGAGGCTACACACATCACCTATTCTGGACATGAACCTAGGGGTACAACATATTCACTCACAGTTACAAACCTTACACCTAGAATGACAGAGTCTAAAGAAAGAGAAGGAGACCAATCCAGAAGTGCACGCAGAGATTTGGTGCTTGAAGTGCAAGGGCCATAGGCATGATAAAGATCATTATCCAGTATACACGAATTATATTATGGGCAGGGGGGCAGTCACCCTCAAGCTAGAAGCTCCAACCGGGTCGTGCATGGGAGCTATGCCATGGTGCACCATTTGTCAAGTTACTAGACAACATGCAATAGATAACTGCCACTTACTTCAGAAGTTCGTTTAGACACCCCAACAGCTATTTTGTAGTCTCTGTAAATTTGTGGGCCATGATGAGTGCCATTGCCAAAGTTATGAGCTGATGATGGAAAGAACGCCTACTTACCATATGCAAGAAGAAACTCAATCTCCAGATAAAGGCGTAGGAGGAGCACATAGGGGTTTTTAAGGCTGAGCATGAGGATGAGGAGGAGGACCTAGTAGAGGTCATGGTCAGGTTATCTTCTACAACTGTGGAAAACTGGAGCACTTCGAGAGTGATTTAGCGAATCCTACACACTCTTCATGTCAATACTTTAGACAATTCGACCATGCCATAGAAGACTGTTTGGTGCTAATAGATAAAATGGAAGAAAAGAAAACACAACCTCAACAACCTATGCATAATTTACAAATGACGAGGGTTGAGCCTCGCAAGGAAGATCAGAGCATTAATATTGTACTAAGAAGCGGTATGACAGTGGGCACAGATAAAGGTAAGCAACCTGAGGAAGACAAATGGGTTCGCAAAGCTCCTGAGAAAGAAGCCGCCTTTGACCTTAATCGCGCTAAGGAAACATTCATGGGAGAAAAGAAGAGCTTCGCTGAGGCCTCCACCTCTGGAAGCCAGGAAAAGACACCAGAGACCAGTGTGATGCAACAGGTTGATCCTTTCGTACTTACTACTTTTTTGGAGATCTGCATGAAGTCACTGCACGATAGAAAGGCTGTGGAAGGATTACAAGAATTAATAAATAATTGCACCAATAAAGAAAATATCCTTGATGAACAACATGTGGTAAGAAATGTTGGTAAGCATAAGGCACGAACAAGATGCGAGATGTGGCTAACAACATAGATATGTGATTACGAGATGGACCATGTAATTTTGGATCTTGGGTCCAATGTGAAATTTATGTCGAAATAGACATGGGAAAGGATGGGGAGACCTGCACTGCAGTGGTCTCTGATTTAAATCCGAATGGAAAATCAGTAGAAAATCATCCTCATGGGATGATTGTATGGAGTGATGATTGATATTGAAGGTGCGAGTGCATTAGCGGACTTTGAAGTTATAGAAATTGTCGATGATAGTAATCCCTACCTACACTCATTAATTTGAAGAAGAGGAAACTTTGAAAAGAAGTTGCTTAGGGTTGTAGTGCCATTGGATCCTGGGGAAGTAGTGTGCTATACCAAACCTATCCGCAATTATGTAGAAAGTGATGACGAGCTGGATCAAATATACAATATAACATCGCGAGATCAGGATCAGATCAATCCAATGATGAATGTAAGGATTACATGGGACTGGGAGACTTCATATACTTTTGACTCAAATGAGGAAATAGAGGATTGGCAGAACCACTTACATGAAGTATATTCATTGTGATGCAATATGATGACGAAGTCACTGCGCTATGTTTCGTCAGAGGTAAGGAAGATACCTTATTATGATGGTATGATTGACATAGATATGTTTTTAGATGAATTTGAGCAAGAAGTCCCTAAATACCACCATTTTCAAGCATTAGAGTTGGCGCTAAGTGCTATGCTTGCAAGATGGTGGGGTACGAACAAGGAAAGTTTTGCTGGATGGAGGGATTACATGTGAATGATGAAGTTACAATTTGGGTATACTAATATGAGGATGAATGAGAAGATAGTGGGAAGGATGATTTGTGCGATCACTTGGTGAAGTGGAATAAGGCGTGGGGGATGGAACCACAACCAGAATGGGTACATATATTTTTCCATACCTTGGATGCAATCCCCATGAATTGGTATCTCGAAACAGAGCTTCACCACGACACTGCGGACTTGGATGTATTGAGAGAAAGTTTATTATTGACTTTCAACTTCGAGGACGGGTTTGAAAGAATTGATGAAGAACTTCAAGAGATTAAACTGGTTATCTTCAGGATGCCAAAGGAACCTATGTAATGGACCCAACCTGATTGGAGCACCTAGTTGCGCCATGTATTGGAATGCTATAATGTGACCACTGAAGAGGAGGAAGAAGACCCATCGAATATCAATATTCCATAAATAGAAGGGCATCACAAAATAGATGGACCACAAGTAGAGAACCCAAACATCTCCACACCTTTGAAAACATGACAGGTAAACATTGGCACTAAGGAAGAACCAAAGTTTGCGAAGATTGGAGATTATTAGGATGATGCTACAGTAGACAAAGTTGCTGAATTACTTTGCGAGTACCAAGATCTCTTCCCCACTAAGTTTTCAGATTTAAAGGGCATAATTGGCAATTTTTGTGTTATGTAGATCACATTGAAGCCAGATGTGAAGCCTGTCAAAAAAAGGCCTTATCGCCTTAATCCTAAGTATAAGGAGAAGGTTTGCCAAGAGATGGATAAAATGCTAGATGCAGGCATTATAGAACCTGTTGAAGAGTTCGATTGGGTGAGCTTGATGGTAGTCCAAGAGAAGAAAAAAAAGGGCGAAATAAGGATCTGCATAGATCTACGGAAGCTGAATGATGCATGTATTCATGATCCATTTCCAATGCTATTTATAGATGAAGTGTTAGACAATGTCAGAGGGTAGGAGGCCTATTCCTTTACTGATGGATTTTCTAGTTATCATCAAATTAATATTATAGCGGAGGATAGAAGCAAAGCCACCTTCATGATAGAATGGGGTTGCTTTCAGTACACTGTTATGCCTTTTGCATTAAAGAACACGCCTACAATATTTTCCTGCGTAGTCATAGTAGCGTTCAAAGAATTCATTCATAAGTTTCTGGAAGTATACTTTGATGACTGGACGATGTTTGGATTGGTAGAACACCATGGAGAAAGTCTATGCCTTATGTTGGATACATGTTGAAGATACTAGATTGCGTTGAATTTGAAAAAAATGTATATTCTGTGTTCCTTTTGGGATCTTGCTGGGTCATGTTGTGGGTATGTAAGGATTGATGGTGGACCCTGCAAAAATCACTGTAATTGTGAACTTGGAGGCCCCTAGGAATGTCAATCAGCTGCGTGCAACGTTGAGACACACTGGATACTATAGAAAATTCATTAAAGCCTATGCTCAAATTACCACGCTTATGGAAAAACTGCTGAAGAAGGATGCGACATTCTGTTGGGATGAGGAATGCCAGCGCAACTTAGATGTGTTGAAAGAAAAGATGGTGATTGCGCCAATCCTAGTATTTCCCGATTTGAAGAAGGAGTTTCATGTACATGTGGATGCTTCTTGCATTGTGCTAGGTGCAGTACTAATATAGGCAGGCGAAGGAAAACTGGACCACCCTATAGCCTTCACAAGTAGGAATTTATGAAAGGCTGAAAAAAATTATTCAACGAAAAAGTGCGAGGGGTTGGCCATGGTCTATGTGCTGTAGAAATTCAGGGATTATCTGTTAAGGGGACATTTCAAAATGTATACAGATCATTCTTCCTTAAAATACCTGGTCAACAAGCCTGTGCTGGGGGGAAATATTTGCAAGTAGTTGTTATTATTTCAGGAATATGGTTTTGAAGTTATTGTGAAGCCTGGTCGGTTGAACGTCAGTCTAGACCACCTGCCGAGGATTGAAATAGGTAAAGAACCCAGTAATTTGGAGGAAGTGTTGCTGGACAGGCAACTCTTTATGATACATGTAGCAGATTACCATTTTGCTAAAATTATTCAATTCTTAACTAAAGGGATGGCACATGAAGGATATACAACTCAACAGAAGAAAGAACTAGTAGTTCATGCAATAGATTTTTCGGTCATTGCAAGACATTTGTACAAAATGGGGGCACACGAAATATTATGGAGATATGTGCCAAAATTTGAGCATGATATTATTCTTACTGAAGCTCATGGGGGAGCTGCTAGCTGCCATTATGCAGGAAAAACAACTGCGTAGAAGATTTTGCACTTAGGATTATGGTGGACAACGTTTCTCAAGGATTCCAAAGCATACTGTAAGGCGTGCGATGCACGTCAACAAAGGTATGTAACGTGCAACATAATGACTATGATGTGTGTATACCTATAATACTATGGGCCTATAGGATGACCTGTAAAAAGCTAATAGGTCTAACACTGTTTTGAATGGTCTATGGCATCGAAGTGGTGATGCCTGTGGAGTACATTGTACCTAGTCTATGTATATCAGCTTTGACAGATATAGCGGATCATGAGGCTTTGGAGGAATGACTCGTGCAACTAATGGAGTTAGAGGAGGACCAATTTTTGGCAGTATTCCACCAAGAAGTACAGAAGGAATGCGAAAAATCATGGCATGATCGCGATATCAAGCTTCACACTTTCAAGATAAATGATCTTGTGTTGTTATATGATAGCAAGTTCATCAAATTTCTGGGTAAATTCTAGATGCATTGGTTAGGACCGTATATTGTCAAGAAAATTACAGAGGGTGGAGCAGCTCAGCTCACGAAGCTAAATGGTGAACCTTTTCTGAGAAAAGTGAATGGGAGTCAGCTGAATTTGTATACGGGGGATCCTACCCCTATGCAATGACTATATGAATGCAAGAACTTCTTAGCACAAGACTATAAACTACACTGCCCAGCTGGGGGGATGAGGCAGCAAACAAGCTATGTGAAGATTGACAAGGGTGAAAAATATGAAGCTGCACTCAGGATGTTGTGCCATGGAGGAAGGTGTCACGCAGCGCAGGCTAAAAATAGTTGTTGGTGTCACTGTAGTTGATTGGACTGAGAAAATCCCATTAGGAGGAGCAGGTAGGTGACAATTAAGGCAAAAATATTTGGAAATCTATCGCCAAAGGTGCATTTATGAAAAAGTTATGGAGGGAATAGTCGGATTTGAATCTACAAATCACTATTAGTATGTCTTGTTGGTCTGTAAAGAAACACTTTGTTGCATACGAATTTCTTGCATGCACCAAGAATATTGGGAAGTCTTGTTCAAGCACCCAGGGCTCACTTATTATTCTGATACATGGCACCGAGTTTCTTTGGAGAGGATATCCGAGCCTATGAGTTTTGATGCCGCGGTGTCTGAGGCACCAACTCTAGAAGCTATGGGCATAGAAGCCACATGAGTAGTACCTATGGCATCAAGGTCATCTAGGTCAAAGCAATCCTCTTCTAAGCCAAAGAAAAAGAAGCCAATTGTCAAACTATTGCACCACTCACCCAGAAAGAATCCACGGGAGGTGTGGCAGAAGGGAAAAATGGAAAAGCAAAAGAAACCTTTTGTTCCCCTAGATCTAGACGAAGAGGAATTCTGCTAGGGGATTGAGGAGTTGGATGCCGAGGATGCTAAACCAATCACTATGATTCCAGCATATGTGCCTCCGTGAAGAGGATAGAAGAAGATGACCAAAGACCCTAACTCCAACAAATTTTCAATTGCTATGCCACTACTCCCAGCCGAAGTTGCATTTGAGGGTATGCTCTTAGCGTGCATACCAGTGTTAAGGATGGAAGGTTGGGACCTCGCCGACCAGGATAAATTCTCGTATTTAGCAACAAATCAGTATATGTCCCGCATATACTATGAAAATATAGGGGTCACGAAGTTGAAACCAATGAAATGGGCCAGAGGAATTTAGCTGGTGGGACTATTACACATGCTATTCATACCCCATTTTCACCGCTCCAACATCAATACGACGTGTGTGCGCCAGTTGTTGACATTAGTGCATGATGGATGTTTATGGCTAGTTAAGCATATCCCCATCATGGATATGTTAATCCATATGATTACTAATCTACCCTATAAAGGAGCAGACTTGGCAAAGGAGTTTGCGGGCAAAGCCAAGGAAAAACAACTCACAGTCCGCATGAAGACTGAGTTTGGGCCTGTAAAGGGAAAGCACAGATATTATATCCGCTCCATAACAGACCAGGTGATATAATTTACAGTATAGATCCTAGCAGGAAAGATAATGTGGAAGTGTTGTGCAGATAAAGTTCCCCGCCGGTCATTTCATTAGCAGCGTAGTGTGCGAACGTCGTGCAATATAACTGGGCCCAATATAAATGGGCCCAGTATCTCTGTAGAGAATTTTTCGCAAATTGTCGCGAGGCAAAAGAGGAAAGAAAGCCATTCCATGATGCTTGGCTCTTATTGCTAATTATTTTGGTGGCATGGCGGCTCTCGGAGGACAGTCAGTTCCCTCCACTGAATGAGACCCTCCTAGAGGTAGCGAAGTTCGCTTTGCTGTGGCAGACAAAAGATGTGGATCGGAGTACATAACCTAAGGTATTTTGGGTATTCATGGAGATGGACATCTGCATTGCTATAAAAAAGAGGCCAAGATTATCTCTAGTTCATCCAGTTATGCAAGCCTCTCCTCTAGTGCTCCAAGATCTGTCATACCTGTGAGCACTACTATGCATAGATTAGGCACAATATACTCCATAGGCATTACCGCTTCAACCCCATAGACGAGCCTAAAGGGGGTTTGTCCAGTAATATTCTTGGATGTCGTTCGATAAGCCCATAATATTGTAGGTATGCGTAAGTCGCCATCACTTCGTTGAGCATTACAAACCTTGGTCAACGCATTTTCAAGAACTTTGTTGAACACTTCCACCATCCTGTTAGCCTGCGGGTGATAAGGTGTGCTCTTCTGGTGGTATACCTGAAATTCCTACATTGGCGCGTTGATCGTCTCATTAAGGAAGTGCATACCTATTATACGGGAATAGTGTCCACACGGATGCTGCTATTCCCACTAAGATGGGTGACTATCTTAGAAACAAACAATCAAAGTCTACTATTGATTCCTTTTAAGAAAATAGATGAGAGGAGAACCAAGAGGGCCAACCTGAGTCTTGCACTTGATTCCCTCTCCTTCTTGATAGAGTTTTTCCGCTCGCTCTTTGTCTGCTCAGCTTCAAAAGGACCTGTATAATCACAACAACATACTACTATGCAAGAAACAAAGATCTAAATTCATAAATAATGCACGATCAGATGTACATTAACCATATACAAGCATATATAAACAAGTACACCAGAATATGGAAGGAAATAAGAATAGCTTTACTCAAGTAAAAAGTAGCAAGAGGATTACAACCATGAGCAGCTTTGACCCATCATCATTCTCCAGCTAAGAAGCCCTTCTTCACCTCAAGCAAAGCAAAATCACCCAACGCTGTGAATATACACCAGAATACCAACATCACTTCTCTATAAGTTACAAAATTCCAGCCTCTGGATCTCTGTGATGAGGGATCCATATATAGATGATTACAAAGAGGTGAGTCATCTTTTTGGATCTTGATTAGTGTCTTCTCTCTGATAGTTCCTGCTTCCATTTGGATAATGAAGATCTCTTACTCATCCCTGGTCGAAAATGGAGTGGCAAGTGTCAGAGGGGAAGCTTCTGGAAGATTCCATGATCTTCCACCTTTCATTTTGGTCCTTGGCATTTTTCCATTCCCGACCATCGCACCTTACAGAGGAGCAAAACAGTATGCATTGCACCCTGTACATTGGGAAGGTGATATGCATCGCACCCTCTGCATGGAGCTTTCAGTATGGTCCAGTTTTGACCATTTATGAGCAGTTTTCAGTGGAGAACTTTTGGGAGATGATGTAATCAGTTTGTTGGAAATAATACTGAGAGGGGGGGTGAATCAGTATTATTAAGTCAAATATTCCTTTTTCAAAAATCAAATGATATACACTACTTTAGTTAATTAAACCTGGGTATATACGTAACTATGCAGAAGGAAACCCGCGTATACAAAGCAAACTTTTAATTCACTTTATCTTCTGATGTTGATTGTCTGTGTTTCAGAATCAAATAACCTATAACCGGAAACAGTAAAACATTGCAGAAAGACAATCACACATAAGAACACAAGATATAAGGTGGAAACCCAATGTGGGTGAAAACCACCTGCTGCAATTCGTCTCTATCTTCTTTTAAATTAGAAACTTCTTTTACAATGCACTGGTGCAGTCCTTTACCAGTACGTAGGCTGCAACCTGTAGAGAGCTACAACCCTCTCTCGTTCTCCAGCTTCTCCTGGAAGGGAGATACAACCCCCTTTATCTCTTGCACTAGCCAAGATACTAGTACGTAGGTGCTGGCCTACTGAAGGCTACAACCTTCTCT
>APFE030433489.1:0-11466 GCA_000404065.3 Pinus taeda | reverse complement strand
TTTGATCCATGGTATTGGTCCAAGGTATCTCGGCCGAGGTATTGACCCTACGTATTTGGTCCAAGGTATTTGTCCTAAGTGATTTTGGTCCATGGTATTGAGAAAGGCCTAGAACTATACAAGGAGGAGAAGATCATTAAGTCGGGTGTGCAAGTATTGAATACCTAATGAAGTGTGAGATCTAGTATGCAGGTTATTGGGTTATGGTGCATTACTAGACCTAAACCAAGGATGAACCTCAACAGATGACGAGGGAATAGATCTAATGATGGATCGGGATCTTAAGGCGTAAAATGAACTATCATTATGTGTTTCTTACTCATGTATATTCTAGATCTAAATACTACCTCATATATTATTCTATAAATGATATGATCTCGGTAGAACTGAGGTCTGGAATAGCTGTAGAATTATGAATTAATATTTGCATATGTATATGCTAGTTGGCTTTGAGAAAAGCACGTATACACGTAGGTTTGACACATGCAAGTAGCGTATACCTTATAAAATGTTTTAGTTGTTGTTTTTTGTTGTTGTAGAGTTCTGGGTTCTGGTTTGGGTTCTGGTTAGTATATACTGGTGACAGTATTCTGAATAATCAGATTGATGGGTTGTCAAAATGATTGTTTGATTCAGTTGCGGTTGGTTCAAAAGGTGATTGGTTGATGCATATATATTTTATGATTGAATTACACTTAGGATGTTGTTGATGGATCTAGTCTGAAATTTATGAAACGTGGTCCTTGAAGGAAGAAATAAAGTCGTAGCCTTCTATACGTCGACACCTACTTACCAGCAAACATATCGGCTAGTACAAGAGCTAAGGGGGTTGTAGCTCCCTTCTAGTAGTAGCTAGAAAATGAGAGAAGGTTGTAGCATTTTGCATGTAGAAGCCTACATACTAGTATAAGTCTGTACTAGTACAAAATTGTAAACTGAATTTTCTTATTATTAAAGGAAGACAGAGACGACAGCAGCAGGTGGTTTTTACCCACATTGGGTTTCCACCTTATATATTGGTGTTCATGTGTGATGCTTATGCTTTATTCTGTTTTTATTGGATTGTCTAATTAACATCTGACATACTGGTTAAAGTTCAATACATGATAGATTGGGTAAATCAAAATTTCTCTGCATATACGCTGGTTGCTCTAATAACAGTCGCATGTACACGCTGGTTCACTTAGCTAAAGTAGCGTATACAAATATTCCTATGGAAATGAAAAATTATTGAGTTACTAATATTGATTCACCCCCCCCCTTCTTAGTATTATTTCCAACAAAAACTCAAATGGTTTCATGGGACACGTTTATAAATAGCATCAACCAATGGTGAGTAGATATCTTCTTCATTTTCATCCCCTAAACACATCGTTTATTGCACTAAACCCAAAATAAATGAATCTCATTGGTTTTGATAAGTGTCATTCAGTGTCATTGTGCAATATTTCATATAAGGTCTCGACAAAAATCATTAGCAACCACTTAAAATTCCACTCAAGAAAATATATCCCATAATAAAAAATGGGATTTTCTAAAGGGAAGTATAATCCTATAAAACATTGTAATGGTCCAAGAATACATTCAAAGTAGCCAAATAGATGAAAATAGTGGAATGGCCATAAATTTAAAAACGAAAATTATTCTTTTATGTTTGGACTCTCTTTCTTATTTCTTTTTCTCCACCCATGAACCTCTTCTCTCAATTATGTAATAAATAAATCTAAATACCTCCCTCATAAAAAGAGCTAGATATGTATTGAAATAATGTAGACAATGACCCATCCAAATCTTGATAAAGATAATAAAATATCCCTTGAATATCATAATAAATGGGGCATATATAGATGAGGTGATAAACAAATCCTTTCTTGCACTATTACCAAAATAAATGGATCTTGTTGGTTTTGATATGTTCCATTTAGTGTCATTGTACAATATTTCATGTAAGGTCTTGACAAAAATTATTACCAACCATTTGAAAGTTCACTCAAGAAAAATTATCCCATAAGAGAAAAGGGGCTTTCGTAAAGGGAAGTATAATACTATAAAACATTGTAATAGTCCAATAATATATTCATAGTAGCATAAGATGAGTTATAGTCAGTTCTTAGGTGAACATGGCATAGCCTAGTTGTAGTAGTCATAACTTGGTCAAGTTCTTGTAGTTGAGGCAAGACTTGGTGAGGGCATGATACCTAAGGAGTGCCAAGGCATGCCAAGGAATGAAAAGGATTTCTAACACATACCAGATAGTGTCAATGCATGTTGAGGAGTGTTAGGGAGTGCCAAAACATCACAAGGGAGAACTAGGTCAAAATGCATGGAAATGAATGAATAAGAGTGTGTGCCAAGGAGTGTCAACGAATTCCAGGTATCTCAAGGATAAAGTATGCTAGGATAAGGTCAGAATAAGACTTGTAGGAGGCAAGCCTATGGTTACAATAAGGGCCTGGACAATGTAGTTTCAGACAAATGGACACTTGGGTTGGGCACAACATTGTTTTTCCAATGACTTGGTTGGGTTCCCAAGTCTCAAAAAAAGTAAGTCTGTCTATGAGAGAATGACAACTATGGAGTGCTAAGGTGTTCCAAGGAATGTCATGAAGTACTAACACATGCTAGAAATTTCCAAGGCATGTTTGGTATGCCAATACATGCCAAGTGCTAACGCATGCCAAGATGTGCTAGGCGCCAAGGTGTGGCACCAACACATTCTAGTGTGTGTTAGGACCAAGTACCAGGGAAACACGAGGGAGCACTAGTTTCAAATGCATGGAAATGAATGAATAAGAGTGTGAAGGGGAGTGTCAGCAAGTTTTAGGTGTGAAAGGTGCCAGGGAGTGCTAGGATGTGCTAGGGAGTGCCAAAGCATGCCAAGGAATGCAAGGGATTTTAACATGTGCCACATAGTGCCAATGTTAGATGTGCCAAGTGTTATGACATGTCAATATGTAAACTATGTTGCTTAGTTGTTTTATGACCACGGTTGGATGTCGGCCTTGTCTTCATAACTTATTAAGTTGTATGATTTGAGATACGACATGAGTAGCTTAAGATGAGTTATAGGAAGTTATTAGGTGAAGAAAGAATTGTCTATTCATTGTAACTATAACTTGGTCAAGCTGTTGCAGTCAAGGCAAGATTTGGTTGGGTTCGCAAGTTGCAAAAAAAGGTAAGGGTAGTTGTGAGTGCATGATAGCTAAGGAGTGTGAGGGCATGCCAAGGAATGAAAAGGTGTGTTAACAAATGCTAGACAGTGGCAATGCATGTCGAGGAGTATTACAGGCCAAACACCAAATATATCTATCACAAAGAAGAGTTGGCTCTCAATTCTTATGGTCATGGGTTTGAAATTTTATTCCTCATGGAATGAGATATAAAACCTCTTGCCATAGGTTATAAAGAATACATAACCTATCAAATTTGGAATTTGCCTTCTATCCTTTATTCAAAAATAACAAATCAACGATTGATCCTTACAATGTAGATGGGTCTGAGAAGTAGAGTGAAATCAATTACCTTAAGACCAATCTAGTGTGGTTTTGGAACCTGAACTCAATTTTCATAGAAGACAAAATCTGGCGTGACTTGTAGAATTTATTGAAACTATTACTAATGTGTAATGGTTTTCATTGAATGAAATCATTCGAGCGTTTTTAAGGCTCCACATTCTTGCATTGAAATAAATCTAATCGCACTCTCTAAACCAAATTCTCAATGACTGGATCGATATCTTTGTTCATTACTTCATTGTGCAATCATATGGGTTGGCGTGTGTTCATATCTCATGGGTATGTCTAGATATCACTTATATAATCATTTCCTAATCTGAATGAGCTCAATATGCATGCAAATCAATGTGATTCTAATTGGCCCAACACCAAACATTTGCATAATGTTTGAATTGTTTTAATGTTTGGTTGTAATTGGGAAAGTATATAATGCATTGAAGAAATTGCACTGCCACAAATGTTTGAACTCTGGTATACAACATCTATAGCCATTCAATCTGTATAGTAAGATAATTGCACCCTCATGGTTTGAAGTTGTTTTGATTTTCGTGGCTCAAAAGTAACTTTGGGTCTATTAGGCGTCCACATTCTAGTTGACACTTGGGAGGGTACCTACTACTGATAATATTGTATCCGCGTGGTTTATTCGTTGTGCTTAATGGGTGGTTTTGTAATCACTTATTAATCCCTAAATGTCCACTTGGCTTTGAATATTCACCAATCAATAATGGGTTGACAGTGAATTAATTTGGGTTTGACCAAAAATTAAAATATATTTTTCAATTTATACATTATTAAAAAAATTACTTTCTGAAATTATTTTAATTTTATTGCTCGAAATGGCTTGAATATTATTTTGTAATCACTGCAATCCTAATAAAGGTGCAAATTGCAGTTACCACACTTTCCATGGATCATTTGAATCGTATTGATTTATATATTTATTATGAAGTTTGATTTTATTAAGTGTGGGGGTGTTTTAACTGACATTGTGAGAACCCTGTATAAAGAATTTTTTAATTAACTGGGCATTCCGTACGCAATTTGGGTCGTTTCAATCAATCAAAGAGATGGTTTGATAAGACAATTGATCACAAAAGACCCTTTCTATGCCAAGAACTCTTTGACGACATCCTACCCTTGATGCTCTGGCTGCGCCACTACGTGCGAAGAATGGTGCCACCGTTAAATTAAATCAAATAGATTTCATTTAATTTGGTAAAAGATCATATGGCAGATGTCATAGGAAGATGAAATGGGTAGATGAAACTAGAAAGTGAACTGATTAAAAAAAGAATTCATATCAGCATAAATATTGCAAAACAAAAGGATTAATTTAAGAAGTGTTTTATTTTTTTCTCATATTAATTTTTGAAAGAGTGCTAATCTAAACATGATGATGATCATTGCAATATTTAGTTGGATTTCCATATGTAACAATGTGGTTTCTTGATCCAACATTCAAACTATTAATATCTGAACATAGAAATTAAAATTTAATGCAAGAATTAGAAAAACATTGGGATCCCTAGTATTTGAGTGAGAAAGGATGGCTAGCTGATTTGTCCATCCACTTACTATGAGGCGACGATGCTCCTTAGTATAAGTTGGCTAGAAAAACATTGGGGTCCCTAGTATAAGTTGATACCACGGAGTAGTTTGTTATAATCATAGTAAATCATGAGTTGACTTTACGTTAAAAAAATAGAGCTGTGCAAAATTCATATGGTCTAGGTGATGAGAGTGTGGATGATCAAGTTGTGTGGAATTGAGGGTTTTGGGAGATAGTTGACTGCATTTTAGAATTGCATATTTATGGGATATCAGGACACCTTGTTAGATGACAGCGAGACGCATTATTTTCAAAACTGTTACATTGAGGGTGTTGTCGACTTAGTATGTGGCAATGTAAAATCTCTCGATCACGCAATGGAAAATTTGTATTTCGGTTGATTTTCTTTTCCTGTTTCAATATCTCTTGCTGGTCATTAATAATAATACATTTTTTTTAGTTTGTGGAAGAAATGCAAGCTACATACCATTCCTAAAATTCATGGTGCATTTATGGCTCAAAAGTGTATGTATAAGTCGGAAGACTCAGGCTTCATCTTTTTAAATTGCAGGCAAAGGAAAAATGCATCTAGGCAAGCCATGGGGAACTTTCCATTCAGAGGCAGGAGGCCAAGATAATCAATGTATGTTTATTGTAAATTATTTCAAGGAAGTTTTATGTCATGTACCAGACACAACCTTTGATGGTACCAGTCTCCACTTTTCCATGTTTACTAATTCGAAATGTTTTTCTTTATGCTGACTTCGAGAGTGTTTATAACAACTACATGGTTGGGATTCAATTTCTAGTAAGAATAATGTTGAATAGGTTTTTTTATTTTCTTTCCATGTTACCTTTAAATTGCTCATTAGATATGGATCCTATTGAATACATTAATCTTGTAATGGTATACCATATTAGATACGTTGAAACAACAATTCTTTTTGTTTTCTGATTTTTAAAACCTTTTCTTTTGTAAGTTTGACATTACTATATTGCCATGCCCATGAGGTGAGAACAATGTAAACTTTGAAACGGGAACTATAAACTCAAAACGGGAACTTTGGCCAAAAAACCCCAAAAAACATAAAAATAGTACTAAAAACGAAAAGTGTGTATACTGGAAAGATGTTTTTATTTTTTAGGCATCAATTTTGAACATGTTTTAGAAATGGCAGTGACTATGAAATTTACTATGAAATTTTCGTGCAAAATATAGCTTCAAAATGAAAGTGATGATACCGGAACAATGATTTTTGTTTTTAGGGTCAATTTTCAAAATTAAAAAAAAAACTAACAAAACCAAATTTTTATGTGTCAAACAAAGTTGTTTATGAGGGAAAAAACACATTAATGTTTTTGGTAAAATATCATTTTTCTTTCCTAAGTATAAATTTAACATGTTTTCAACCATAACATGCTAGATACAAAAAAATTGAAATTTTTTCAACTATAAAATTAAAAAACCATGAAATTATGAACAGATTACATCACTAAATGAATTCAAAAGTCATTATTTGTATTTTGAATAAAACATACATTATATCTCTAATTTAATATTGCATTGTAGATATTTTAAACAATAAAATTTATCATAATTAAGACATATAATCCAACAACATAAAAATGCCTCATAACTTCTCATATAACACCAAATGGAAAACATTAATTTTATTTGAAGATACGATGCATACATCAGTTATATAAATTGTCTTAAACAATTATGCAAAATCACTTATATTTTATTTCACACCATCAAAATTCACATCTTCAGATGAGTGACTGGATGCTGACGAACATGTTCCATATTCTTCTCTTTCATCAACTAGTGCCCCATCTGAGTCCACATGCATGCCCAACATTCCAGGTTTCAAAAGTCTTCTAGATCTACAACTGGTTTTAGCAGACTCCCATGTCAACACTATTCCTTCTGGTAACAACCTTTTCAGAATCTCTATCGTCTTGAAGCGAAGAGTTCCTCTCTTTGTTAAATTGAAGTCATAAACAAGTATGTCAACATCCTCCAATTTTAATATGTCTATGCGGCGGCGATTTATATTTGTACCCTTTCTTTTTCTTTTTCCGCCATTTTTTTTGTCAACTACCATATTTGGCTTATACACACCATTGAATGGGTGTGTGTTTATGGCATACCAATGTACTTCAACACTTGTAACATCCTCATTTTTTGTAACGACCTTTATAACTTTAGCTATCCAAAATGGATAGCCATTCGGATCTCCATCTGCTAGCACTGCAATCATACAACCCTCCTTAATATCCTGTACTGAACCCCTATAAAGGTCTTCCATGGCTTCATGTTGTGCACAAGATCTTCTGGAACCAATATACATCTCTCTTTCCGCTGCCTGTGAAGAATTAATAATACCTTGAGATTGTTGTTGTTCAACAATGTTTACTTCCTCATGTTCATTCGACATTTTATGGCCAAATAAATTGATTTTTCAAAGGTATATCTTCATTTGTTGTTGTTGAAATGATATCACTTTTGATTATTGAAAAATAACTCCCACCAAACTGAATCAACAATGTCAAAGTACTCATATGTATATCTAATATATTTTTTAATTTCTTCTAGGCAATCAGAATAATTTATATCTCTGTTGTGTCTACGTGAATTCTGAACTTCACCAACTGATTATCATAACAATATTTTTGATGCAAATATTGGATGATCTGGAATGAACTTCAAAAATCGCAAACCTGCTGACGGTGCCCATTCTGTAGTATTTGAATACTTCTTGCCCCATATTAGTGTTTTCTCATCAATTTTTTTGATACCAAATTGATGTTGGAAGCTAATGTCATTAAGTTGTTCAATGCATTTCCCCTCACCATATGATCCCAGAATAAACCTTCGCATGTCAACAGTTTCTTCCAACACATCAAAAGTAGGCTCTGGCATGTATGATTTCTTAATACATTCAATTAGTGATGACAAGCTCCCAACTTCCTTCCTCCTCAATGTGACTGAAAAACGACTGAACATCTGATCAATATGGTCATGAGTGTGCCCAACAAGAAGGAAATAAACCTTTACCTTTTGAAAAAATCTCAATTCAACAAGCATGTTTAGATATCCAAAAGCAACCTGATTTTTTTTTTTCACGACAAGTGTTGTCCAATTGTAGATACAAAACTTCAGGAAGATTACGAGACCAATGAGAAATCCCATCATGAATTATGGTTATGGTCAGATTTGCATCATTATGAATATTTGGCATTGTGAAGTACACCCTTGGCAACATTTTCTCATTGAAGACCATACAGCCGACCAAGTGAAATTGAATAAAATTTTCCTCCTGTAATTTTTTGGGTGTGCGAACAAAATGTGGTAAAAGTGTTTTCTTATGGTCCATACCATCAATTATCAAACCCAAATATTTATTCGGATTATCATAACACTTCTTTCGATGCTTGTAAAACTTCTTCCTTTCGTTTGTTTGTTGTTCGCGATGCTCCTGAAGTTCTTTGGCAATTAAATCTACACAACATAAAAGAAATTCATTAAGAAATATGTTTTCATAGTTGATGACTATACAATTTTAAAAGTTAAAGTTATGAACGCTTACCTCTTTCCAAGCCTTCACAATTGTCCTTTTTTTTTTTTAAGAGAAGCACATGTACTGCAAATCCCCATCCTTGTCTTCTTAGGAATACGGACATTGTTGAATTCTTTCTTCCATACCTTCACAAAATATTGATATGTAATAAACTGGCCATGTCCCTCAGCACCTTCTGCATATTCTTTTTATAAGTTGTAGATTTCTCGTCTTGAAAAATTATCTAGAATATCGACTGTCTCTCTATTTGGCATACACTCTCCATGCTTTGAAAAGAAATCTTTCATCCATGACATTGCAGTATTTGATAATGGCCCAAACTGTCTTTTTGTGACGTACTTCTGAATAAAATGTGGGATCCTTTTCCAAATTTTCTTGAATTCTCGAGAGACGAAAATTCCCAATCGAATGAAACATTTCAAAACCTTTTCTATAGATAAATAAAGTTCCAATATGATAATCATAACCTGACAATGTAGATTGCATGCACCCAACTAAATATGAATTTTGCATGCTTTTATTCATTGACAAATATCTCTTCCTATTTTCTAATGCAAATTTGAAATCCATATGTTTCAAGCAATCTTTTTGGCAACATTCACTTGAAATGAGAACAATGATAGAACTTGTTCTCATCAGATATTCTACTCTACCCCTTGTATGACTAGAACAACTTGCATTGATACGAAAAGGTCTACTCCTACTCCTCGATACAATATTTCTTGGAAACATCTCCATCATTGGATCATCATTTGTATAAGGATTTTCATCATCATTAAGAGGATTGTTATCTACACTATGATCAACTCTGCTTTTCAAATATTGACTTGGAGAATATTCTTCATCTTCTGCTTCTTCAGTGCTACTATCGTAGTCCTTAGAATTCAGACTGAATGGAAAATCTGACTCGATGTTTAATGGATATTCTTCCTCATATGCATTGTCAATTCTACTCTCATAGTCCATAGAATTAGGACTACATCGAAAATGTGACTGTTTACTTATTGAAGATGCTACATCCCATCCTTTGTCACTGCTAGCTTTATACTCATTAGAATTAGGACTAAGTGCATCATCCGGTCATTCATCACTGCTACTCTCATAGTCCTTAGAATTAGGACTAAGAGGACACAGTGACATTCCATTCTTTTCAAATTCATCATCACGCTCTTCATAACTATTGCTCTCATAGTCCGTAGAATTAGGACTAAGTGGACACTATGGCACTCCAATATTTTGAAATTCGTCATCCCACTCTTCATCATTGTTGCCCTCATAGTCCTTAGAATTAGGACTAACTGGACACCGTGACACTCCATATTTTTGAAAATCAACATCATGCTTTTCATCACTACTACTCTCATAGTCCTTAGAATTAGGATTAAGTGGACACTTTGACATTCCATTCTTTTGAAATTAATTATCACACTCTTCATCACTGCTGCTCTCATAGTCCTCAGAATTAGGACTAAGTGGACACCATGAAACTCCATTCTTTTGAAATTTCCCATCATGCTCTTCAAAACTGCTGCTCTCATAGTCCTCAGAATTAGGACTAAGTGGACACCGTGACACTCCATTCTTTTGAAATTCACCATCATGCTCTTCAAAACTACTATTATCATAGTCCTTAGAATTAGGACTAAGTAGACACCGTGACACTCCATTCTTTTGAACTTCACCATCATGCTCTTAAAAATTGTTACTCTCATAGTCCTCAGAATTAGGACTAAGTGGACATCGTGGCACTCCTTTCTTTTGAACTTCACCATCATGCGCTTCATCACTGCGGCTTTCATAGTCCTTAGAAGTAGGACTAAGTGGAATCTGTGAATCTTTATTTATTTGAAATTCTCCATCCCCTCTTTCATCAGTGTTGCTCTCATAGTCCTTAGAATCAGGACTAAGTGGAAGAATTGACTTTCTATTCATAGTGGAAGAACTCCCGCTATATTCATCAATATGAATAGAGTTGTTATGCGATGAAGAAGTTGATGGTGTATAAATTGAAACTTCACTATCAGAACAATCCATCCCTTTAAAATAGAAGATGTTGAATGATACAAATGGAGAGTCTCCTAAAGATATTATATAGCTTAAAGAATGAAATTTTCCCTCCAAAAAGTTTCGCGCAAATATTTCCTTCCAAAAAGTCTGTTAAATTTATTTACCTTCATTATTTTGTTCTACAATTTATTGAAAAATGTAAAATAAATTTTTTTATGAAATAAATCATTAAAATTAAAATTGTACACTACAACTTCTACATTAATTAGTTTAATAGTTAAACTATATAATATTTTCTTTATAATTCTACAATATTTGCTTTATAGTATTTTAAAACAAATTATCCCACATTCAACCCGTTGTAAAACAAATCTATAATATTCGTTTTATAATATTTTAAAACAAATTATCCCACATTAACCGTACAGTAAAACATCTCCATAATTTCACTTATATATTAAAATTTCATTATCATTATTACTCACATCACATCCAGGCTTTCTGAAAATCGTTGAAAGACTCGTGAATTTGTGGAGCAGTTAAATCTCTATCAACAACATATTCAACGAAGAATTCTCGCAATTGAAAGGTGAGTTAAATTTTTTTCCTTGAAAACTTTTATAGTAAATTAGCTTAATGAAAAAGATTTTTTTTTTTAAATTAATGATTTTCTTGAGCCAAAATAATAATTACATCCCTCGTGAGCATGGTGGGCCCAATCAACCCTACCTCAAGCCCCCCGGGCGCCTCGCGGCACCCCACGTACCCCACCCTCGGGCGTGCTCGACACTACCCTCCACTTCTCGCC
>APFE030433483.1:0-86632 GCA_000404065.3 Pinus taeda | reverse complement strand
CTCAAAAAATCATCAGCAAGAAATAAACCTAGAAGTCTACTGTGGCAGGTTATGCTCCCTATAGCACACCATCGCTCGTGCCACCCGTCTCAGCAGATGGTGCACCCTGGGTTTCACTCCTACTGTGTGGATCTGCAACGCTACGGGGACCTCCTCGACCCCCATGTAATCAAGGATCCCCGCCATCAGAACCTCAAGGTTTCGGGCCACTGCCTCCATCTCATCATCCTTTGGGGGAGCCAAGGCTAGTGCTCCGATGCCCTGTGCATCCCTCCGTGCCTCTGGAACCAACCCAACGAGTCTCACTGGTCCCACATCTGCGATTCTGTAGCGTTCGTTATTAGGACATATACATGAAAAAATCTAAAAACATCATAAAAAATAAAATGCAAAAATAATGTGATCAAGTGTCTTACCACCATCATCCCACTGCTCTCCAGTGGGTAGCAGCATGTCAGGATCTCCGTGGAAGTCCATGCCAACGTATGGCCAATCCTCAACAAATATCACTTGGCACTCCAGCCACTCTCGAAATAGTGTCCCCCATGACACTGGTTGTCCGCCACCTCCTCCTGGCATGACATGTGCCCACCGTGTAGCCCTCGTCTCGCGTGGTCTCGGAAAAACCAAATCCATGTCCTGCAGCTGCAAGGTTGGCACCCGCTCCAGCATGAGCGGGACTAAGATGGACCCATAACCAAATTACTTCGTCTCTCCTCGTCGGCAGTGGGTAAGCTGCCTCTTTATATTCGCCATCATTGTGTCTGCCTAGTTAAACATGATTGGATCAAGAAATTCGAGAGCCAGCTAGAGATGGGTCTTTGAAGCCTTGTGTTGGGCTTGGGAGCCCGCTGCCCATGTCAGCATGAATAACATAGCATGAAGGACTACATCCTCCACTGTTGGGATCGCCACCTTCCCACTTTTGGTTTTGCGTGCCCTTAGGCACACTTGAGCCATCAACGTCTCCAGAGAATTACCTTTGGGTCCTCTAAAATGGGCCTCTCGCCACGACGGGACAACCCAGTCAAAAAATATATGTCTGTAGCATCAAACTCGATATCCCGGCCTCGGATGATGAATTTCCCATCTGTGGGATTCTAGGCCCGGATCAGTAGCTCCAGTAAATCAGGTTGTGATTGAAGGTGTGGAGTGAGGAAGAATTTGAGCAATCCATATGCTCGTAATGTGTTTCGGCACCCCACATCGGTGAAAGCTTGAATATCATTGTCATCATGCATTCGTTCTTGCCGGACGAATGCCATTATAGCCTGCATGACGAAAAAAAATGAATTAACACTTCTTTTGCAAAATTCAATGCACAATTTGCATAAAAATATGATTGCACGTCGTCATCGCATCTATTTTTAAAACAGACGCAATGACGCAAGCTTGCTAGTTCTATTCTTTCACGATCATCACGGAAGTACATCACTTTTCTGCGATGATTGGAGCACGTTATGTGTAAAATTTTTCGGCCATCGCGGACCCAATGGGTATAACCGCGATGACCGAGCAGCGGAACCCAGTCCAAAAAATCCGCCTAAACTAACACATTTAACAGTCAAAATTCATAAAAAAGGTGTTGAATTGAAATGCAGGACGAAGTTTATCTACCTGGACGAAGTTTCGGGGTGAATGATGGATGAATGGGGTCGAAATTAGCTCGCCAAATTTGGTGCTCCAAAATGCTCCACAGTGGAATGAACAGTAACAGTGGTAAACATGAATGGATTAAACCCATTTTTTATAGTAATTTTTGGAAATTAAAAAATTATATACTATAAATATGGGCTTTTCTCATTTTTTGTCACATGGTTAAGTTAAAATTCAGTTTTTTAACTATGTTTTTATTGTATATTGTTCATTTTATATCAAATGGGTTTACGCATGACATGTTTTTGCGTAGAATTACAGGTAGTGGAGTTTTGTGTACACTTGATCCATGAAGTCGTCTTTAAGCTCTTTTCCGACTTGAAAAATGAAAAGATAGCTGAGTTGTTCCTCTTGACTCGTTAAAAGTAAATAAGAGGCGGTTGCCTTTAAGCTCCTTTTCGACCATCTAAAAATGAAAAGATCGCTGGGCCTTTGTCGTTTCAAGCTCTTTATTGGTTACAAAACGACGTGATTTCGGTCGCTTTTCTACTTTTTCAGGTCAAAGTCACTAATCATGAAAAGTACTCCTTAATCGTAATGGTTGGGCAGTTCTTTCAAGTATCGTTTTATACTTTTTCGAGCTTGAGTTTTCTTTTTCGTGTCTTTTCAAACTCTCTAAACATGAAAAAGACTCCGAGTTTTACCTATGTCGGATGTGTTAAACCCTAACGACATTGGAATCGTCACCATGACGAGACCCGAGCTTCTCCTCCCTAGGGCTCGTTAAACTATTACTAGGTTGGATTTAACAACAGGTTTATCATTGATTGTCCATGGTAGCAAGTCACTCTTGAACATTGACACTTCTGTTTCTTGTCAAGTTGGGACATCCATACGTCATCATTTGGCCTTCCACAAGTTTGGGTTGTCTTTTAGCCTCATTCCATTTGATCCATGCTGTCTCCATCAAGCCTCTGATCCTTTGGTACCTGAATGCTGCCACCCTACGGAATCGTGTCGCCGACATGTTCAAGAGTATAATCCTTCTGCAGTTTGCATCCTTGCCTTTTCCTCTGATACTCTGTTTCACCGTCTACTACTTGTTCCTTGTCTCGTGTCTTTGATGGGGGAAACATTATGGCCCTCCTATGACGGGTCATCTCCTGTCGACATTAGCTCATTATCCAGGAGATTGATCTAGAGCTTTCCCTTTGGTACCTTAGAGCTTGCATGCCTTAATGGCAAGTTCTTCGCACCTGACGGTCAACTTTCATCATTGGTTGTCGATTGGGTAATTCCATGAGTGTTCGACTTCAGCTCCTTTTTCACACTCCGTGTATTGTGCTGGCTAGTACCTTGAGGACCATTGGCATTATAGGTGGTTTCTCTTGCCTTGTTAACGATTTTCATCATTGACCGGTAATTAAGTGACTTTCTATCATGCTCGACCTCGGCACATCTATTCGCATGTTAGCATTTGTACTTTGATTGGATGGGTTCAAGAGCCCAAACTTATATTACACATGTTCGAGCTGCGTGTATTGGTTCGTGATACATGACTCATTGATGGGTGGCTACGACCATACATGAGTCTTTATGGGTGGCTGCGACCACACCTTTGTCATTATCATGGTCTCATTAGCTAGATGGCTGTGTCTATACCACATGCCTATTCCGTATGTCTTTTGGATGGCTGCGCCCATGCCTAGACTACATGTACTTCAGAGATATCAGTTCGGCTTGCGTACAGGTCCTTCCAGATGGTGTTCCAGCTCAGCTGTTTTATAAAGCATTTCACCCCTCCCACTCTCTCGAGCTTCATACTTTAGGGGGCATCTATTACACAGTAATTTATCACTGCTTTCACTCCCGGTCTTCTCACTGTGTCATGTGTCCAAGTCAAACATGCTTATGACAGACAAATGCTCTCCTATGCTGCCAATTGACCCACTTTTCCTAAGTTATCTGCCTCATCGTAGCTTTGGGCTTAATAAATGCACTGAAAGGCGCTCATGAACAGCCCATTCGCGTTGCCAACACGGAAGTACACCTGATCCCTGCGATGGTCCGATTTTAAGCACCAGTGTGGGGCTATGTGTTTCGTTTAGTGATGCTCTGACTAGCTGTATTGATCACTAGCAATGTCAGTGCTGAACCCCAGTTATGTGCCCGCGATGATCCAGATTGGCCGAATTTGTTCCAACAGTCAGCCTTCCAGATGACCCCAGACCTGGTTGTTGGCCTAGTTTATGTCGCCCTTCCCTCTCTAGTGTGGCAGTTCCGTCAATTGTGCTACCTTCCTTGATGATAAGTTCTCTCTTCCACCTTTCATGGAGACTCCTTCTCCTATTTAAACTCTCACCATTGATATGCATTGCTAGTTCCTGATATTTGGCTAGTTGAGCAGTGCTGTTAGTGTTTTGTGAGTTTGCTAGATAACTGGTGTGAGTGTGAAAAGTGTGGGATTGTTGATAGCTTGTGGAAGGTTGTGAAGTGCCCTTGATCTTATGTAAAGCTTATGAGTGAGATAGCTCTTGTATGTTGGGAGATCCATATTCAAAGAGTGAATGCTTGAAGGACATGCTGGCTGGACTCTTCCTGAGAAGGCTTGTGACATCAAGACTTTGGTTGTAAGCTCACTCTTATTTCATTATTAATGAAATGAATGATGTTTTCCTATGTCTTGTATGTAATGTACTTGATAGCTCATGACTTCTTGACTTTGTGAGTAAATAGTTCATTGTTGTATCCGGTTACATGCTTTGTTGTGAGTGTGACAAGTGTGGGATTGTTGATAGCTTGTGGAAGGTTGTGAAGTTCCCTTGATCTTGTGTAAAGCTTATGAGTGAGAGAGCTCTTGTATGTTGGGAGATCCATCTTCAAAGAGTGAATACTTGAAGGACATGCTGGTTGGACTCTTCCTAAGAAGGCTTGTGACGTCAAGACTTTGGTTGTAAGCTGACTCTTATTTCATTATTAATGCAATCAATGATGTTTTCCTATGTCTTGTATGTAATGTACTTGATAGCTCATGAATTCTTGACTTTATGAGTAAATAGTTCATTGTTGTATCCAGTTACATGCTTTGTTGTATTTCCTTTGCTTTGTTTTAGGTTGATCACTCGTTGAGGAGAAGGAAGCTGAAGCTGGAGCAGCGCAACAGAACTCCATTGACCATCGGTTGAGGTAGGCCTCCAACTTTAACTATTTAAGGAAAGCTATTGTTGATATGTCCTTGTTTGTGACTAGACCCACTCTAGGGCTAGATGGGTTGCCTTTGTCTGCAGAGGGAACACTTTCCTGCATCACAACATGGAATAAACAATATACTATCAATGCACTAATAAAGAACTCAAAATAAACGAATTTCTTATTGTTACAATAGCACCTCTTGGGATTCTTGGATAAATCACCTAACACGCATGGAAAAATCTTCCTAGAATAGAGTACCTCCTACCTAGAAGTGTGTCCCCTGCTCAAATATAGAACCCTTCTCTACTGTGCACTTTTCTTAAAGATAAATATGTGCATAAAACATAACTAAGAAAAACACCTAAAGTAAGAAAAGTGAGCATCAAAGTCAAACTATAAATGCATAATAAATATGCCTAAAATCGATGTACTTCTTTCATCATTGCTACAACCTCATAGAAAAACTATAATCTACAACATGTATCCTAACGCTGCATGCATCTACTAAAGGTGCAAACCGAAAGTATCTGCTAAGATGAAGTATTGTTGAAGGAGAAACACCTTGAAAACAACAGATAGGGTCTAATGTGCATTCAACCCATCTGCACATAGGCCAAGGTTGCTACTGGGTACACTTCTCCCCTAAATGGAAACTACAGTGTATTGCTGCTCTATTGAAGGAGAAACACCTTCAGAGAAACATGGATAAAAGTATAACATATATCATCACTGTGGTATCGGTTGTAGAAGTTCTCATCAATATAGGTAACAACTTCGATAATTGAAAAACCAAAAGGTGAGCTACATAGATCATTTGAAATGATATATTTGGGCATATTATATTATTTTTTAGGAGTGTTAGTATAGAAAATTCAAGGTATCCTGTTGCATGTTTATGTCACAGACCAAGGATGCGAATAAATAAAGAAAAAAATTAAATAGCATGGTACAAGTCGATTGCAGGTTCTTTCAAAACAAGAACGGAGTTCTCCTTGTGCAGACTCTAATCTATTGGGTATATGTTTAAATAAGAAATTTATAGTTATGGGGTTGGAATTTTCTCACTATTCATGGCAAGTTCCAAAGTTGTTCACTAGAAAGAAGTAGAGCGAGTCATCAGGTTTATGAATGGGAACACCCTATTCACAAGTAGATAACTTCAAATTACCCAGGCATATTATTTCTACTGTTCTTGTGCATGTGTGCTTTGAAAAGCTAACCACCTCCGAAGACTCGAGAACAACTCTAGTAAATTTTATAGGTGTGCAACACTTTTGAGAAAACTCATCACTTAATGATAATTGCATGAGGAATATGTCGAAGGATTCAATCTTGCACTCAGTCATAAAAAGGAAGTTGGGGTATCCAACATCTTGCCAACAAACCGACGCCAACCATAACGTGAAATCCAGGTTAACTGTGAAACCTCTTTCCCACTTTGTACTATTGTTGCCTCTTGAATTCCAACATGTATCTTGCTGCTTAGATCCACAAAACTTGTCCCAGGTAAACTTTGCATGATACAATTGTGACGTGCAAGCTTGACACGCACTCTACTTTCCCTCTAAAAGAGGGTAAGTCAAAAAATTATGACAGGATTAACTGTAATTTAGTCATACACTATTGAGTTATTGTATGGAATAAACAATATAATATCAATGCACTAATGAAGAACTCAAAATAAATGAATTTCTTGTTGCTACAATAGTGCCACACTTGGGATTATCCAAGGAGCCACTAATTTATACACATTTGGAAACTTTACTTGGTTTGCAAAAATATTAAGCAATGGTAGTGATCACTCTTTGCCCTCCCATGGAAGGTCTATATAGAGTCAACAATAAATTGATTTAAAAGTGAGGTATATGCCTGAAAAATAGGAGTCCAACTCTTCAACTCTAATTTAGTGGCAAGGAAATATTCAAATATAAATGCTTGATATTCTACAGTGTAAATTTATAGATAATTGGTTAGCGTAAATCTATCCATTGTCCACATATCCCAAAAAACCATGTATGTCTGGACTCTAGTTGTGTGTAAGAGAGGGGAGATCACATAAATAATCCATTATCAAAAGAAAAAGTTAAAGCACAACATTCTATGGAGATTTTTTTTTAAATTTTATTACATACCTTAGAAATTTTGAAAGTTCATAACTGAAGATTCCCTCTCCTTCCACACTTCATTAAATATGCCCCTTTTCCAATGTAGATGTGACCTGCAGAATCACAATAAGCAAATATAATATGAAAAGTAAGTTTAATGAATTAAAGTAGCTTTGTTATACCTCAAGCAAATGGACTATGAGAAATTGGATTCATTCTCTACAAAAGATGATATAGCAAGATCTAATTATATTTTTAACTGAAACAAAGGTAAATTCGATTCATGCTCTGCAATAGATGATATAATGAGATCTAATGACATTTTAAACTCAAGCAAAGTTAAGTTGAGTAAACTCAAGCTCCAAAATGATGGCATCCAACCTATGAGTGGTAGTTACTATATATATCTAGCTAGAGGCTATAACATAAAGATATTTGCTATATGTGAAGATAAAAAAATGAAAGGAATGTGAAATTTTGATCATCAACTATAAGTTCCTTTCAAGGACTAGATCAAACCATAACATTGTTATCAAGATAATCAACTCACCCATTCTAGTATGCTTCTAGTAGTTTCATGATAAAACTCACACTCAATATACTTCAAACAACATAAATTAACCAACAATATGTCTTAGGTTGGTTACCTAAGGATTATATCATACTAAATTACCTTTTGTGCCTAACATTGAAAATGACTGTGAAAGAAATGAATATAAATCAGTGATTATGATGGATGCATGTGATGAAATAAAATAAAAAAAGACCTTTCTTCTTTCTACTAATGAGCCTTCTGGGGGATTCTTGGATGAAGTTGATCTTGATTTTCTTTCTGAAATCAAAGAGACACTTTCTAGCTACTCTGATTTCATGGAAAACAACCCTAATGCTTATGAAAATGAATATGGAAAGAAATAAGCATCGATGAACCTAGTCTTGAAGAAGGTGTCTCAAAGTCTAATATGGATAGTATTTTAAATTTCTACAGCTAGCAGAGGGTTTTCCCAGTTGGGTTCCCTAGAAAATTTTGTTTTTTTGCTATAGTGTAACTGTGTTTTATTCCTGTTCTATTCCACTAAAAATTGGTAGAGATATTTTTTGTCTTCATGCAACAATTAATTTCAGATTTATTCATTCAAGAAGTACCAAAATTTCAACTAAATTCTACACAAGGGACAATTAATCTATATTTTCACTTATATATTTTGCAAGTAAAATTCACAACTAAATCTTCATCCAAAGTGTTCAGGTTACTAGAAAGTGGTATCACAACATATATCAACATTGCAAGGCATAAATCATACTATTGAATAAGTTTGAGACTTGAGATACAAAAATCTTCCCAAGTTATGCAAGCAAGAAAACTGCTGATTTTTAGTTCTAAATCTATCCAACTAGAACAAAATTATGCCATTTTCAACACCCTTTAGTCAAAGTTTATTCCTAGCCTCATTCAACTCAATTAAGAATATGTCAATCTCGTTGAGATTTCTTTTTCATTTCATGCTTCTAAGTTGTATATTTATGCAACCTAATATATCATTTATGTTAAGTGATTATTCATTAAAAATTATTTAGTCCGTCCAGTGCATCTACCTAATTTTCTGATCAGTTTCTGGGAAGACTCTACCAGACATATTCAATAGAAAATAGAAGACTGTTTTAGTACCTAGTGTTATAAAACTCTATTGGAAAAAGTATTTTGGGTTGTTACCCTAAAAATATCTACAAAATTTTCAGTCCTAAAGCCATTTCAGGGAGAATTTTAGTCAGGGAGAAATTTAGTATTATTTTTGGAAAATTTGAATACAACTAAAAGAAATTCTTCCTGTTTGCTAAAAAGCTTCCAACACCAAATATGAGTGAATTCAACTTAAGATTTGGAAATAATTAAATTTCAATTCACTTTTTCAGGACCATATATGAGTGAATCCTGAGATTTGGATTCTGGAAACACTTAAATTTCACCTCAATTATTAGGATTGGAAGTTCCCTTAGATACAAACATGTAGCATTAAGGATCTAATTTGTTTGTTTAAGGACAATGTTCAGTTTATAAATAGTGATACAAGAATCCTTGTATACATGCCTGACACAATTCTTTGGTCACAACTAATGAAACTGAACTCCATCAATACATAACAGACAAGGTAGAATGTAAGATATCATCTACTTTTCAACATATACTTTGACAAAAATAAACATCTATACAGTCATATAAAGTTATCACCAGACCAAAGAAGGAATTAGAAACCAAAATAAAAATAGGAACATGCTTGGATTGTTATGGTTACTATAACAAAATGTTAAATAGGATCAATATGTTAATATGGAAAATAATGTAGTTGATTATGATTTATTGAGCCCAAGGGGTTAGCCCAACCGAATGTCATTAATGTTACTTGGTATTTGGCTAGTTGTGTTGGCAGGTGCCCTGTTTGAAATCCCTTGGGTGAAGTGCACTAGTCAATGCCAACGGGTTTACCAGGGATGCCATCCACAAATGTGGGGAAACATCCATTGGGATTCCCCAAAGAGTTTTTCTTGGAAAGAATAAAAATAGGAGTTCCTAAAGACAAATTTTGAGATGCATATAGTGTACACCCAGTAAAATCAACTCTATAGAGAAAAACCATAAAAGAAGGAAAAATACATATGATTTTACCTATGTTCCCTCGTTTTCCCTCCTACCCTGTGAAACATGAAAATATGCTACTCTTAAATTTAAAACAAAGGATGAAAAAAATAGTGAATTTTGAAACAGTCCTCCTTGTGTGGAAGAAGACTAAAAGTGGGGTGGAAATGTAGCGAGGTTAGAAATGAAACAAACTTGGGTGCCATTAATGGATTGAAGAGGTAAAACATTAACTCACAACTCTCTTCAATCTTGTTTTTCCTATCGCCTAGTGAAAAGTGAAAATATGCTACTCGTAAACTTAAAAGAAAGGATGAAAAAAATAGTGAATTTTGAACCAGAGATCTAAGGTGTGTGTACTCCTCCCTATATGGAAGAAGAGTAAAAGTGGGGTGTAAATGCAGTGAGGTTAGAAATAAAACATACCTGGGAACCATTATTGGATTGAAGATCTAATGGTGGGGGATCTGATGTGTGTGTACTCCTCCCTATGTAGAAGAAGACTAAAAATTTGGTGGAAAAGCAGTGAGGTTAGAAATGAAACATACTTGGGTTGGGGATATGAGGTGTGTGTACTCCTCCCCATGTGGAAGAAGACTAAAAGTGGGGTGGAAATGTAGCGAGGTTAGAAATGAAACATACCCAAGTTCCATTAATGTATTGAAGATCCAATGGTGGGGTTCAATATCAGTCTGTTACTGGTAAAGCCTTAATTCACAACACTCTTCAATATCATTTTCCCTCTTGCCCTGTGAAAAGTGAAAATATGCTACTCTTAAACTTAAAAGAAAGGATGAAAAAAATAGTGAATTTTGAACCAGTCCTCCTTGTGTGGAAGAAGACTAAAAGTGGGGTGGAAATGTAGCGAGGGTAGAAATAAGTGAAAATATGCTACTCTTAAACTTAAAAGAAAGGATGAAAAAAATAGTGAATTTTGAACTAGTCCTCCTTGTGTGGAAGAAGACTAAAAGTGGGGTGGAAATGTAGCGAGGTTAGAAATGAAACATACTTGGGGCCATTAATGGATTAAAGATCCAATTGCGGTGTTTGATATTAGCTATTGGTGAAACCTTAATTCACAACTCTCTTCAATCTCATTTTCCCTCCCGCCCTGTGAAAAGTGAAAATATGCTACTCGTAAACTTAAAAGCAAGGATGAAAAAAATAGTGAATTTTGAACCAGAGATCTGAGGTGTGTGTACTCCTCCCTGTGTGGAAGAAGACTAAGAGTGGGGTGTAAATGTAGCGAGGTTAGAAATGTAACATACTTGGGTGCTATTAATGGCTTGAAGATCTAATGGTGGGGTTTGATATCAATCTGCTATTGGTAAAACCTTAATTCACAACTCTTTTCAATCTTGTTTTGCTCCGGCCTTGTGAAAAGTGAAAATATGTTACTAGTTTTCCCTCCCTCTGCCTTATGAAAAGTGAAAATTTAATTCACAACTCTCTTCAATCTCGTTTTCCCTCTCGCCCTGTGAAAAGTGAAAATATCTACTAGTTTTCCCTCGGCCCTATGAAAAGTGAAAATATACTTGTTTTAGAAAATGAATGAATATTGGAATTAGGAGGGCTTTGTTACATCAAAATTAAGGCTGAATTTTTCAAACAATGTTAAAATTTCCCTCCCTTAAGAAAAAATAAATACAATATTTATAGAGTATAAAGTAGATGTGTAGGTGTAATGTAAGTATGTAAACAATTCTAAATATGGGCTTAGTTAAAGAATAATAGTAATAATAATAATAAAAGTCAAAAGTATGGGGATGAGTGAAAAAATCTAAATGTTGGCTCAATTAATAATAAAAATAATAAAATTCAATTTGTTATACTTTGACTTTGTTATTAACTTGTTGTTTATGGGAAAACTAGTGTCTTTTCGATCAACTAGCCCTCTAGGATTTGCAGCTACGCTAGAAACAAACATTTCAAAGCGATTTTTGATTTCCTCTATGTACAATAGATAAGCGAGAGGCAAAGGAACCAACCTGGATCTTCCACTTAACTCCTTGCTTGATCTCTCTCCCACTCGACAAAGCTTGCAACTCCTCTCCTACTTATCCTACTTAGAGAATACTTGTAGAAACATAGTAACAAAATACCATTAAAGCATCTGGATCTATTATATCATAAGCATTACAGAATCAAAAATACAATGAACATACAATGGCATTCACAAATAACAACATTCACAAATACACAATTGTATGGAGGAAAACTCAAAGAACTTTATTAAATAGAAGGGAGAATTACAACCCAACTGTCTAATCCAGCATCATCCTCCCAACATCAAAGCCTTCTTCACATCATGAAAAGCAAGATCACACCAATAATACAATTCTCTTTCTCAACCACAAACTATTAGCATTTCCTTGCAAATTACAAAATTCCAGCCTCCAGATCTCTCAGATGAGGGATCCATTTATAGATGTGTGCAAGGTTGTGAGTCATCTATAGGGTTTTGATTAGTGTCATTCCACTTGTTGTATTTGGTTCCACTTGGAGATTTCTTGGATCTCTTACTCATCCCTGGGCGAATTCAGAGAGGCAAGTGTCATAGGAGAAGTTTCTAGAAGATTCCATGAGCATCCACTTAGCAAACTGTCTTAGACATTTATCTATCCTCGCTCATCACACCCTACAAAAGGCCTCTTCAGTATGCATCGCACCCTGACGGTGGAGTAGTCAGTATGGTCCAGTTTTGGATGGTTTTTCAGGTGGAACTTTTGGGTAATGATGTAATCAGTTGACCATGATCCTTTAAGGTATGAAACAAAACTCTTAGGGGTAAAGGGGCCCTAGTTTATTGACATAAAAGATTGGGGTTAAAGTGCCCAAATATTTCTATAATAGTTTCCCCCTAAAGCATGAAGTCGTAAATCTTTGATGTCGGGTGAAATGCTTTATCATGAGGATCCGAGGTTTCGACACTGTAAGGTGACCTGTATAAGATACAATACAATACATCATCATAATATAATTTTCACAATCTAGTTGAGGCGAGCATTCCCATGCTAAACTTTATAAATTCATTTCATGTACATAGAAAATATAGTCATCTGCATATGTACACTGGTGATTCTTCAAATGTAGAGTCATCATCCCTGGCTCAGATGACCATCTGTGAAGCTTTTGTGTACATTTGATGTCTTTATATCCCTAAATATATCGTAGCCTGGATGGATGAAACTAGATCGAGGGTCTTCAAACTCATTCAATCTTTGCCCGACATACAAGTCAATCCATGTGAAGATATGTTCTAAAGTCGAACATGGAAAGACATTTCTTGATTACCAGCCAATAATGTGAGCTGTTAATAGATGCGAGAGGAATCAACGATAATGATAATGACCCTCAAGGTACTACAGTACAAGTCGTGTGGTGTGAATATATGATCCAATGTCGAACACCACGCAAAATCTTTCGGTCGAAGGCCATTGATGTCAACCTGTCGCCGGAAGTGAGAAACTTGCCATTGAGGCATGCAAGCTTCAAAGTACTGAAAGGGTTGTTTCTAAGTCAAATTTTTGGATAATGAGCTGATGTCAACAAGAAGTGACCCGTTGTAGGAGGACCTTAATGTATCCCACATCTATGACACGAAATGAAGCAAATGATTTTCTAGAGGTGAAAACGATCTTACGACACAAGGTTCGGGAATAGCGGTCATAAAAAATGGAGGGTGAAGGTATTGTAGTGGATAAGGCATTAACTAGATGGTGGTTTCTCAATTGAATGACTTCTCTTGAAAATATCGGTAACACTGAGATGGATTGGTAGCATTAACCCCAACATATAGATGGTGTGGTAGACCAATGGTGAAATGGCTGGTGACCGGAATAACCCAACTTGACTCAATCATGGTGATGGAGTGAAAGTGTCATGTTCAAGAGAGACCTGCTGCCATAAAATTCTTCAAGTTTTCTTCCCTTTTTCCACAGTCATTGCTGACCAGTACCTCTTTATTTTTTTCAAGCTTGAGGGGGATAACATATTATTGTTCTATAATTTGCCCTTCGGGAATACCTATCGCTATGTTTTAGCGAGTCTAGTGACAATGAAACTCGTTCTTGTCTAGGTGGACAAGTTTTTCACTATTGTTTTAACGAGTTTAACAACAAATACAACTCGATCCTTTTCATGTTTAGAGAGTTTGAAAAGGGACAAAAAGGAAACTCTAGAAGTTATTTTTCATAGCATAATCCCTTAAGTCCGAAAAAGGATAAAATAATACGAAAGGGATGACTTTTCGATCACTTTAGCGAGCCAAAAAAGACAAGCACTCGAACTTTTTCATGAGATAATCCCTCAGGTCCGAAAAGGATTAAAATATATAGGAGGGATGGCACTTCCAATCACTTTAATGAGCTGGAAAGGCCAATTGCTCGACAATATTTTCATATTTAACAAGTCTGAAAAGAGTTTAAAGGAGACTAGTTTTTTGAGGAATAAGTGGTGTTTAGGGTAGCAACTGGTTCTGGGTAAGCTTGGAACTTCTCAAAACATGGTGATGTGAAGAGGTTGGCTAATAGGACCAATCATCACAACTGTTCCTCAAAAGGGTAAACAATCAAATGGAACCGTATGAATGGCCAAAAGCATGGAGGTGATGGCAGGAACACAACCAAGGCTCAAAAGGTTGATAGCATGGAAATCACAAAGGTTATTTACCGAAGGTGGTTCATTTTTTAAAGAGCTTGAACTGTGGGGGAAATATGCTCGGTGGTAGGTTTATTGTTTAACGAGATTGAACCATGCAACAACATATGCTCAGTGGTAGGTTTATTTTTTAATGAGATTGAACCATGTGACAACATATTCTCAATTTTTATTTTTTCTTTTTATGCAAGCTAGAAACGACAAAACTAACAAAACTAGAAAAGACAAAACTAAAAAGCTAGAAAAACTAAAAAGCTAAGGAACTACTGAGGTTAGGTAGGATGGTTTCATCCATGGAAGAGACAAAACACTTCCTTTGTTTTGTCTGTAGGATAGACGAAGGTGAATGGTGTGTCAGACCAATCACCTAACCTAAGAAGTTAAAAAGCTAAAAAGCTAAAAAAATCTAGAAAATTAAATTGAAAAAGGTTTGCATGCCCCCAACATAGTGAAAAGAAGAGTCTCCAGTAACCATATGGAAATCATTGTGGTTAGGTAGGATTTTTTCATTTGTAGAGCATACAAAACGCTTCCTGGCTTTGTCCGCCAAATAGACAAAGGTGAGTGGTGTGTCAGACCAATCACTTAACTTACAGGGAAATTCATATGGTAGGATTGTTTCATCCACAGAGTAGACAAAACACTTACTTGGCTTCGTCCGTAGTGTGGACAAAGGTGAATGGTGTCTCGGACCAATCACCTAACCTACAGGTAAACCTATGACCAATCATCTAACCTACACGTAAACCTATCTTTTCAGTTGGGTTCGTCCACCAAATAGACAAGGGTGCATGCCCCCAAGCTTCGTTACATTCACCGGACTACTCCCGGAAATCAAGTGGATGGAATGAAGGTTGGAGAGATACTCTTGATGTAAAAGGAAAATTTAAGGTTGATGATCGACTTGGAGCTATGCTTGAATCGAGGAATGAAAGTTGGTCAACAGTGACAATTTTGCCTTCATGCGGGAAACACATCACTCGAAAGAGTGTTGAAACAATAGCTTCCATGTTGTAAACATAGTCATATCCAAGGAGTAGATTGTAATCTAACGGTCCTGGGACTACCATCATGTTTAGGTGAACGATTTTTGTTCCCAAAGTTATCCGTAACTTAGGAAGGATCCCTAACGGTCGACTGGTTCCTTTGTTGAATTCTGACAAATTCTGTGTAATAGGCATAAGCGATGGCGAACCAAGTGCTTTCGAAGCAGTTGAGGAAAGGATACTCACTGATGCTTCTTCATCTATGATAGTGCCAGACACGATCATTTTGTAAACTTGTACTATGATCCAGAATGGTACATTAGAAGGAAGGCAGGATCTTGCTAGTCGATTCCAATCAAAGGAAGTGACTAGACTATTTGGAGGGGGTACCGAATAAACGGTTGAATTAACCCCTTGAGTAGTGGGAATTAGGGGATTCTCTTCTTGTTGTGAAGGAACAGGTGGATTGCCCCCAAGTTCATCGGACTCTGAAGTGATAAAAAGAATTTGAACGGTATCCTTCTCACTTTCTTTGGGCAATTCTACAATACTTCAAGTGTCGACATAGCGGATGGCGATTGAGCTAGATCTTCCACTATATTATAATTCTATGCAGCTTAAGCACGAGGATTAAATGTTGATTTGTGTACGAATCCCTTTGGAGGCTTTATAGTTAATTCATGAATAACGGGTGGAACAACTTCTGGCAAAGTCGTTGTCAAAATACTAGGTTGATCTATAGCCTTGTTGTTTGACGATGGTGGATTCCCATAATCCTTTTTCCTTGTCGATATGAAAGCATTATTTTGTTGTTTTGAGACGGATAGCATAAGCACTTGGGATGTGGAAGCATGATCAATAGCAACCATATTAGTTTATGTGTTTGGAAACAGATCAGTCAACACCGCTGAGGTACTTGAAGTCTTTAAAAATTTCACGAACTCAACTCGATGTGGAAAATCTTTCATCCAATGCTCCTCGTTACATATGTAACATGGAACACAAGGTTTCTTTTGCCCAGTAGGGTTTTCAGAATATTTTTCAGGAGTTGAATTTTCCTGTTTCTTCTTATTATTTTTCCCTTTCTTCTTGCCCCCTGGTTGCTTTGGATTCTTGCTCTTGTCAGATGACATGGCATTAATCTCCGAAGCAAGAGGTTTGTCATTTGGTTTTTGAATAGAAATTGTAAGGGATTTACCAGATGGAGCCTTTGCGGTTTGCGTGCTTGAGGTACCAATCATGCCATCACCGGTGTGAGAGTCCCTGTTCGATTTGGGAGGGGGAGGAATGGAAAATTCTGGTATGGGAGCATCAGGAATTTTATCGTAGAGTGTGCCAAACTGAGTATAGATCAAGTCTAAATATTGGGCACGAGAAATGACTTGCTCTTTAGTGACAACTCCTCCTTTTGCCACATCCTTAGTTATAGATGGTAATAAGGACTTAATAAACCACTCAACTAAAAGCTAATCAGGAACATATGTCTTTACCATTCAATGAAGGCATTGCCACTCATGAATATGATCAGATATGTGAGTGGCCATGGTCTTTTTAAAGTTGGTAAGGAGTTCTGTTCCCGTTTCATACCTTATGGTTAACTAAACGTGGGTTAAAAAAGTAGTGGCAAGAACACTGAAGTTATCAAATGAAGCTCTAGGCAATTCAATATACCATTTTGCTGCCGTACTGGTGAGCGTTCTCTGAAAAAGGTGAAGTCTAATCGAATCATCATTTAAGGAGTTAGATGAGAACCACAAATGAAAAGTCATTACATGATTCGATGGATCTTCACCTGGATTTAAATTGAATTTAGGAATATCGGAGGGAAGTTTATGAGGAATTACTGGCCACCAAGGGGCGTATGCAATTGGATCATTCATCAGCCGGTTTAAATCTGGTAGTTCTAGAGTTGCTACAAAAGGAAACTGTTGATTCAGGTTAGGTGAAGCATACCTAGGATAAGATGGAATCGCCTGAGCAGTAGGTAATTGCATACCAGCATAATGTATCTGATGCTGGTAACTTTGATAAGGCTGTTGGACATAAGCTTGAAGTGACAAGTGCTCAGATGGATCTTTTCTTTTAAAGAGTTGAAAAGGAACGAAAGCGACTACTCTGGAAATATAGACAGAGGGATTACCGAACCAATCACAAAACTGCAATATACACCTTGGTGATAAATTAAAGAGAAATTACCAAGGACTTATGTACGGCAGTCAATCTTCCCGAATTCTGTGTTCAGTGCATTGCGATCGATAGGGCGGTAGACATGACTTCTTATGGATAAAGGATATAAGCTTATTGTGGTCTCACAATATATACTCGATGATATGGGGAGCACAAGTAGGTGCTAGAGCTTATCGTATCAAAGAGGAGGAATCACCTAACCTTCGATGAAAATGATAGTTACTAATTTTTATGATGTCGAAACACATCTCTAGCCTAGACTCTAGATGTGTTGCGTTAGGTTCCAAAGCGTTGTTAGGTTCATTGAGATTTATTTTAGATTTGATCTTGTTTAAAAGTTTTCATTTCAATGGTTCATCGCATGATGTTGATTTGAAATTCCTAAAAATGCAATCTACAATGATAAACAATCGTTGTTTACTTTGATCAATGAAAATCCTAGCTACTAGGGAAAGAAGATTACGATTCTTTCAAACAATGAGCAAAGAGCACACACTAAATGCACTTTCCTAAATCATTTTTCGCACACAAGCTAAATGCAAATGAAAATGCATGTATTTGTTTTTCATTCCCCTTAATGTGAAAAATGCCAAAAAGGAAAAACGAAGTATAGCAAAGATCTGAAATATTTCTTTCAAAGCGACCTTTCGACAATTTCTTTTCAAAATAGAAAGGAAGACTAAACGACACTTTTCAATTTCGAATAGAAAATGCTTTCGACACTTCGAATAACAACAAATAAAATCAAATACATGACAAAAGTTCAATCGACTATTAAGAGAGGGAAGAATCCACGACACTTTTCTTTTTTGACACAAAACGACAGTTATGACACTTTTTGTACCAAAACGACAGATTGATTTAAGAAAATTTTCAACAAAGGATTATAAATGATGGATAAATACATAAAAACATTTACTAATTCTAATCAATGGAGGCTAATCTATGCGATGCAAGTAGGCTTCAGTAATGCGACACTGTTCATAAGCAACGAATCAACTAAACAGAGCTGAAAACAAGGACAAAAACCCCAAATTTCAAGAAGGGAAATAGGCTCAGTCAGACATCACACCTGGGCTTCACAGAAATAGGGATGAATCACACTTTTCAGGCTTAGGAGGTGCGATGCATATTGGTTGACAATGATAGACAGTGTGATGGGCCAGGGAGCACAACTGAAGTGGGTTTTGGCTCAAATTTGCAGCTGATTGTAGTGAGTTAAGCTGAGCTATGATGGAAAGTAAAGAGGAAAGTATAGAGGAATGATCTTGAGAGGTTACTGAGCTACCAAAAGGGCATATAGAATGCTTGTAAGTCAAATGTTCAATTCATAAACTAAATTGGAGATTGACTGAAGCAGCATTCATCTACTATGAAATTGCAGAGCAAGAGCAGTTCGAAGGCTATCTAGCTAACTTCAGGCTATGTCTATAGTTTATAAAACAAAAAACAACAATAAACAAAAATATATTTGATCCCCAGCGGAGTTGCAATTTTTTTTTTCCGGGAAAACTAGTGTCTTTTCGATTTACTAACCCTCTAGGATTGGTAGCTACCCTAGAAGCAAATAGTTCAAAGCAATTTGCGATTTTCGCTGTGTATAATAGATAAGAGAGAGGAAAAGGAACCAACCTGAATCTTCCACTTAACTCCTTGCTTGATCTCTCTCCCCCTCGATAGAGCTTGTAACTCCTCTCCTACTTATCCCGCTTAGATAATACCTATAGAAACACAGTAATAAAATACCGTCAAAGCATCTTGATCTATTATATCATAAGCATTGCAGAATTAGAAATACAATGAACATACAATGGCATTCACAAATAACAACATTCACAAATACACAATTGTATGGAGGAAAACTCAAAGAACTTTATTAAATAGAAGGGAGAATTACAACCCAGTTGTCTGATCCAGCATCAAAGCCCTCTTCACCTCATGAAAAGTAAGATCACACCAACAATACAATGTTCTTTCTCAACCACAAACTATCAACACTTGCAAATTACAAAATTCCAGCCTCCAGATCTGTTAGATGAGGGATCCATTTATAGATGTGTGCAAGGTTGTGGGTCATCTCTAGGGTTTTGATTGGTGTAATTCCACTTGTTGCATTTGGTTCCACTTGGAGATTTCTTGGATCTCTTACTCATCCCTGGGTGAATTCAAAGAGGCAAGTGTTATAGGAGAAGTTTCTAGAAGACTCCATGAGCATCCACTTAGCAAATTGTCTCGGACATTTGTCCATCCTCGCTCATCACACCCTACAGAAGGCCTCTTCAGTATGCATCACATTTGGCTAGTGTAGAAGCCAGTATGCATCACAACCTAACAATGGAGCAGTCAGTATGGTCCAATTTTGGCTAGTTCTAGATGGTTTTTCAAGTGGAAATTTTTGGGAATGATGTAATCAGTTGACCATGATCCTTTAGGGTATGAAACAACACTTTTAGGGGTTAAAAAGCCCTATTTTATCGACATATAAGATTAGGGTTGAAGTGCCCAAATATGTCTATAACACTTATGAATATGTTTTTTTATAATACCATGAGCCAATACCATGGCTTATCAATACGTCAAGCCAAAAAACCATAACTTATTTCAGAACCAAAATATTTTATAACAATATGACAAATTCTTAACCATGGATATTCACCCCCCACTTTACAGTGGATATTATTAACTTGTAAAAAATTGGTTTTTTTATAATACCATGGGCCAATACTATGGCTTATCAATACCACATGCTCTAAAAACATAACTTATTTCACAATTAAAATATTTTATAACGATATGAAAATATTCTTAACCATGGATATTCATTCTCACTTTACCATGGATATTATTAACTTGAAAATAGACTTTGTTACAATACCATGGGCCAATACCATGGCTTATGAATATCACATACCCAAAAAACATAGCTTATTTCAAAATCAAAATATTTTATAAGAATATGATAGGATTCTTAATCATGGATATTCACCCCCACTTTGTCATTGATATTATGAGCTTGTGAATAGACTTTGTTACAATAGCATGGGTTAATACCACGACTTATCAATACCACATGCCAAAAAAATCATATCTTATTTCACAATCTAAATATTTTATAACAATATGACAAGATTCTTAACCATCGATATTCACCCCCGCTTTACCATGGCTATTATTAACTTGTAAATATGCTTTGTTACAATACCATGGGCCAATATCATGCCTTATCAATACCACATGCCCAAAAACCATAACTTATTTCACAATAAAAATATTTTAATTTAATTTAATTTTATAACATTTTTTATTTGAAGCTAATAGGAAAAGGGTTGTAATTAATTTGAGATATATATAAACCCTCTATCCTCACGACTACTAAAATTATTCCCATATAAATTAAATTAAGGCTTTAATAAATTAAAAAATGAGAATGCTTTTGTATTTAAAGATGTGAAATTTATATAATATAAATATTAGTAAGAACCAACATAGATCTATCTTAACTAAGGATCCAAGTGATGATAGCAAGAAAAGTGAAGGGAAGAGAGGGGGAGGGAGATAGTGACAAAGACGGAGGGTGGAGAGAGAGAGAGAGGGAGAAAGAGAGAGTGAGAGAGTGATGGGGGGAGATAGAGAGAAGGAGGTAGGAGGAGAGAGAGGGGAGAGAGAGAAGAAGAGAGTGGGGGAGAGAGATATGGAGTTGGAGGGGGAGAGAGAGATATGGAGTTGGAGGGGGAGAGAGAGATATGGAGTTGGAGGGGGAGAGATGGAGGAAAGAACTAAGGCATAGGTAGATAGAGGTGGAGAGAGAGGGAGGAAAGAACTAAGGCATAGGGAGATAGAGGTGGAGGGAGATAGGGAGTGACAAGGGATGGATGGATAGAGAGAGAGGGAGAGAAGAGAGGAGGGGAGAGAGAGAATAGGTGGGGATAAAGATAGGTAGAGAAGGGAAAGAGAGAGAGAGGTAGGAACAAAGATGGAGGGGGAGAGAGAGAGAGTGTGATGGGGGGAAATAGGGAGGTGAGAGATAAAGGGAGAGAGAGGACTGAGAGAGAGGAGAGAGAGATGAAGTTAGAAGTGGAGAGAGAGGGAAGGAAGAAGAAAGACATAGAGGGAGAAAGGTAGAGAGATAGAGGAAGTGACAAGGGAGCGATTGAGAGAGGAGAGATAGAGGGAAGAGAGATAGGTGGAGAGGAAGAGGGAGGGAGAGAGAGATAGATATGGAGAGAGAGTGTGTATGTTTGGGGGGTGAGATAGAGGGAGGAAATAAGAAAGAGACACATAGATACAAATATAGATATTATATAGTATTATCTAACCAGCCTAGATCCATTTTAACCTGGATCTATCAAGTGCCAAAAAACAGGTTTGCACATCGAGAGATTGGATCCCTCTTGATAGATCTGGGTTAAGATGGATCTAGGCTGGCTTAATAAGTTTGTAGTTGTATGTTGGCTTGTGGGGGCCTGACCTAGGTTCAGAGGTGATTTAGCCAAAAAAATCCTGGTACTATTGGCCCTTTCAACAACAATCCATGGAGCATGGACTGAGGTCTCACCTGAAGTAGTATGGGATGGTGCTAGAACTAGATTTCCACACACTAGAGATGTCTGATGATTTTCAGTGGTCCACGGTTTGACCCTGTGCACACGTCGTTACGCACACCTGTGAGTAATTCACAGCCTGCGATGCTGTTTTCGCGTAGCCCTACTTGGGGCCCAATCCGTGTTATTACCCAATTCCTTACTATTAACCCAATATTATTCGATCACTTAGCTTATCAGTATGTGTCTAGTTATATTTAACAGTGTTCAACATTCATATAAGTGTGTGAAATAAAGAAAAAAATATAATTAAATAGGAAATAGCACAAGAACAGATACACAAGATATGGTATGAAGCTTCTCTTTATTATTCTTCTTCCTTGGTTACAGACTCAACGCTGCCCTGCGCATTCAATTGTAGGGGTCCACACACTCAGCTGCGCACTCTACTAGGCCTCTGCACACTTAGCTACAGAGCCTCTTCCTACTACTACGACCCAAAGCACTTAGACCTTTACTCTATGCTCGCTATCTACTAGACTCCATTCGTTTCTCCCTGTATCTCTAATTATATTTACAACTTAGAGCCTCACTCTATTTATACAATCCCATTGTCTACAAACCATGGGTAGGCCAACACTACATTCAAAACTTAGAGTGGACACTCTAACATACAATTTGCGCTCTACACCCGCAATTCGCTGAGTCTTTACAACAATAATATTAAAAAATTGGGCTTTGAGCCCCAAAACATGCTGTGGGGGGATTCCATGCCCAACAGGCTCCCAACGCAAACATCGTGAATCGTCCTCGAGTCACTTTGTTGGCATGACGATCTTGGCGCAGAGCCCTCTAGCGGGTCCCAAACGGCTTGAATGTCAGCAACGCATTGAGTTGTTGCCTACTGAACCTGCTGCAACATTGCTTCTGAACCCTCTGTTTCTGGTGTGCTGCGCTGCATCTATGCATGCATTCCTTGAATCTATGCAAGCTTTCCTTAAATATCCACTGTGATTGTGAAGGCTTCATCAATCCACGACTAGATGTGTGCTTTTAGAACTTCTTCTTTGTGGCGTGCTGCATCCACCTGCTATTTTAAAGCCTTGGCCTACTACACCCTTGAAAGTCGCTGAGTTAGGACTACTATCTACACAGTCCCTCTAATGCTGTCATATTGTTGCTGGAGTTCGCGTGCCTTAGTCTATAGCCGCTGAATGTTGGGGTCCTCCTGCAACGTAGTGAAGACCTCCAATGCCTACTCCAACATGTTCGTACAATCGCGAAATACACCTCCAATATCTTCCATCCCTGCTGCAATAATGTTGGGGCGTTGTTCTCTAACCTCTGGGGGAGTGGAAGGCTGTGCCTTTAGCCGCAGCTCAAAAATCTAGAGATTCATCTCTAGTTGCACTCTTGTTGTTTCCTCACGCATGTTTCAAAATCCACTTTCCAAACAGTGGATCACACTTCTGTTGGTAGGTTATTTGCAATGGAAAACTCTAGGACACGTTGACAAGTGTTGTCAACTGTCTGTACCAACTGTCGGGTCTGTGACACTAACTCGTCGTGCTGCAAGCTAAGCTGTTATATATTAATCTTCTACTCACTCAGAACCTGGATTGCACAACTCTCTCTGGTGCAAAGTTCTGCTATTATCCCATCCTGCAGCTGATAAAGTGTGTTGCGAGGAAGGGAAACCAAGTTAAGGCCAATGCCTTTCATTTTATTAAGTGTCACCCGAACCATTGTGCTCTTCGAGACTAACGCTCCCTTTGACAAGATTATCGTATTGGCCATCTTCACGTGGAGCATCTGTTCTGCTGTTGATGTGCCTGCTGCGACGTGGGTAGACAAGGTACCCTCCTACGGGGGCCGCACCTATAACTCCTGCAGCTTTACCCTTAGGGCCCCCAACACAGTTTGCTACTCCATCATAAAGTCTTGGAGTGCTTCACTAGTGACATCACAAACTATCTCGCCGATGTCATGGAGATCACCTTTAGTCAAGGTGATCGGGTTGATGGCTAGCTTTGAGGCCTTGACCTTCCTTCTTGGGCCCGATATTTCTGCGATGTGTGGCCTCTTGAGCTGTGTAGAGGCAGTCCCTAGGTCCGTGCCCTCTTCTGCAAGTTCTGTGTCCTCTGCCTCCTACCCTACAGACATTGCTTGGCCTTCCTTTTCCTGCACTGTGGCAACATTTGTTGTTTGCACTACTGCTACTGCTTCGGTGACCTTCTTCTACTCCACAACTACCTGTACTGCTTCATAGATTTCCCTGACCTCGGCTACCGCTTTTTCATTCTGTGTTCTCTCGGCCAGTTGGGTGACACACAACTTGGCATCATCCTTCCTTTTCTGCGCTGCTGTCTTCTCCAACTCCGCCAAATCCAGGTTGCCACTTGGAAGGCCATGTCTATAACACTGTAGAGATAACGTTGTTAGTGGCTATGAATGAGAGCTTTGTACACTACTGCGCCAGATCTTTTCGTTCCCCGATGTAGATATTGTGCATGTACACCTTGAAATCTGTAAAACTTTGTAGACTATTGTGCACCATGGGGGACAGGCATGAGCTCCTATTAATCCACATTCGGATGCTCACTTCCATGAGCACCCAGAAAATCTTGGTATCACGAATCCATTTCACGTCCTTGGTGGCACAGAGCGAAGCATACTTCGCGGCCTCTGGTAAGTCTCAGTCGATGCTCAAGAACTGGCTGTCCTTTGGCAATTCTCCTGCTACCAGCAAGATGGATAAGATAAACCACGCATAGTGGAAGGTCTTACCCTGTTCTTGGGCCTCCTAGAAGTTGAGAAAAAACTCTTCGCAGAGGGACTCAGCCCAGTTGAACTGGACCCCCTCCGCACACTGTTCGGCCAGCACAACCATCGGTGTTGGTACTTCATCAATGCAACATTTTCTCATTACTTTACTGAACAGGAGTTGGGTGGCTACGCACACCCCTTTATCCTTGATACTGGTGATAGTGTAACCCCTCTTTTTCTTCTTGAGCTTATATTTTGTCTTCATGGCCTCTGCGAGAGCCATGATACTGCTTCTCCCTAATATCTTTGCGGGGTCCTTTCCCTTACAGGGAAGGCGAGAAATTTGGTGGATGAGATCTATCGTGATAGGAATAGGCTCCTCCAGCCATAAGTACCCATCATGCACCAGGCAGAGTAGCTGCCTGATGATGAAAATGGTGATGGGCGCATGGTGGAAATGTGGTATCCATAGAAAATGAAGCAACCTGGCCTTTTCCACACCATGCAGCCATTTTCACTCCTCTAATGTTATCTCCGGCCCCTCCGTATTTTGTTTCATCTGGTTTGCTATTTCTAAGTCCTGGAAATTCTCGTTGTTCACGAGGTCCAAGTATTCAAATTTCAAGGTGGGCACACATCCTAAGAGCGAACCCTCAAAGGTAATTCCATTAGGGAGGAGCGGGGTCTGGAGTGCACTCTTCATTGCATCCAAATCCTTTGGTATTTTGGTTTTACCTTTTCACGGAGGGACATACTTGGGAAATTTCGCTACAGAGCGCAATGATTGGATGTCTTCCTCCACGTCTTCTTCTTCCTCTACTGTAGCAATCAAATCCTGCAACTCCTCTTCCTCTTCATCTATTTTAATGGTGGTTGCCTTGCCTTTTTCTTCCATTGATAACTTACTATGCCGCAGATTCCTTGGGGACATGCGCACTGGTCCCATTACTTGCTTATTTTTCTTTGATCTTGGTGTCCCAGGTGATTTAGGGATTTCTGTCATAGTCTAGTGCCTTCGGGAACATTGTGGACCATGGGAATCTGTGTGACCTCACTGGAGGTTCCTTCCTCAATTCCCAACCCATCCTTAGTGGCCGTCATCATTTCTATACTGTATGCGGTATTTCATGAACTTAAAGGCTTTATTATCGCTCAGCTCTCAACACTTTGCACTTTATTCAATTGCTCAAATATGAATTGACCAAGTGTTGTCTATTGGCTAGCCCTTGGAGTCTTATATCACCTTTTGAATTCAAATTCTACCGTTCCCCCCAATTTCGGGCCATCAATGCTTTCTTGGTGGAAGATTTTTCGAAATCTTGCCCATAACTCCTATGTTAAATGCCTACCGCCCGCTCCATTTGGCCTCAAATCGGACATCCTGTCATGAACATTGACACCAACTATCACTTCCCATCCTACCCATGTGGCAACACATCCTTCCATGCATGGGCGCGAACCTTGTGAAATTCTGTTCTTGCACGCACTTGTTAGAGCGCGTAGCTCCCAGGCATAATAATTTATAGTCCCACACTCCCTTTTAGCTACCTAGAGTGTTAAGATTGTTCTTGCTACTGCTAGTCAGGTGGTTGCACCACCTGTGCAAGGCTCCATCTCACCCCCCGTATAGTCCATGGAAAATCCTCATTTGTCCTTGTGGTAGTCGGCGCCACGCGCTCTACTGTATGTAGTGCGCTCCCCTGGTTACTGCATTTGGTGATATGCGGTCCTAGCCATGGTAGCAAACTAATTAATTCTCAGTGATAGTCTTCTAATTCATTGGTATGATCATCCGCATGTTGCCTTGCCATCCTTGGTTTATCAAGCCTAAACCTTCCCTGACTATTTGCTAGCTTCGCAATCCACTCATACAACTCAGAAGAAAAAGATGCAAAGAAAATTTTGTGGATTTCCATATATAAGTAGTGCTCCAACCACTTTTCCTTGGATACTCGCAGATTGCTGTTTTCCTGTGCGGCGAACTTGTGAATATTCTTATCCTACCACCCTTAAATTTCTTTCATTGTTGGGTTCCAATGACATGACATCAGACATCCCTTATGCAGATCCCAGTCCTAGCAACGAAACCATTTGTTTGCTTGTAGGGGCTTGACCCAGGTTCAGAAGTGATTTAACCAAAAAAATCCCGGTACTACTAGCCCTTTCGGTAACAGTCCATAGAGTGCGGACTGAGGTCTCACCCAAAGTAGTATGGGAGGGTGCTAGAACTAGGTTTCCACACCCTAGAGATGTCTGATGATTTTAGGTGGTCCACAGTTTGACCCTGCGCGCATGTCGCTACACGCACCTGTTAGTACTTCGTAGCCTGTGATGCTATCTTCATGTAGCCCTACTCGGGGCCCAATCCAGGTTATTACCCAATTCCTTACTATTATCCCGATATTAGTCAATCACTTAGCTTATCAGTATGTATCTAGTTATATTTAACAGTGTTCAACATTCACATAAGTGCGTGTGATAAAGAAAACAATATAATTAAACAGGAAATAGCACAAGAATAGATACACAAGATTTGGAATCAAACTTCTCTTTATTATTATTCTTCCTTGGTTATAGACTCGACTCCGCCCTGCGCACTCAACCGCAGGGGTCTTCGCACTCAACTGTGAAGCCTTTTCCTACTAATACGACCCAAAGCACTTAGACCTTTACTCTATGCTCACTATCTTCTAGACTCCATTCGTTTCTCCCTGTATCTCTAATTATCTTTACAACTTAGAGCCTCACTCTATTTATACAATCCCATGGTCTGCGGACCATGGGTAGGCCGACACTACATTCAAAACTTAGGGTGGACAACCCTATGACTCTAACATATAATTTGCGCTCCGCGCCCGCAATTCACATAGTCTTTACAAAAATAATACTCAAAACTTGGGCTTTGAGCCCTAAAACATGCTGTGGGGGGATTCCATGCCCAACATTGTATTTGATAAATTAACACTTTTTTTATGGTTGTGTTTGAAAACAATTTTTCCATATTTGGTGTATTTATCATAATAATAATCTAATTTAAATTTAATTTTAAGCTTACCTTTTTTATGCAATGATTTTGTTGTTAGTTTATAGAGATAGACATGTTATAAGTTTGGAATTTGAAAAGGAAACACATGCTCTTAACTTGGTTGTATTGAAAACATTGAAGTGTAAGAAAGTAACATGCCCTCTTAACTTGGTTGTATTAAAAACATAAGTGTTCTTGTATACTAGGTGGGTGCAAACAAGGGAGAGTATATGGTAAGTGGATTAAATAGTTAAAAAAAATGTTAGTTAAGGAGAAAGTTACAAAAATCTAACAAATAGGCTAGGGTTAGGATATTACTGTTTTGGGACATCTAAAGTTGAAGGTACATTTTATGGAGGTGTAGTCTAAGCCCTTGGGTGTAGGGCACATATTATGGGTATCTTGGACTTTTGGTGTGTGTTAGTAGTGTCAACTAGTGGTGGAGTGTCCAACCAATGAGTAGGAAAAGTTTTTCATTTACAAGGTTGGAATCAATCAAGTATTCTCCCTCTCTACCCAAATCTAAGATGAGGAGTGTGCATAATGGAATTATTATTGTAACAATTGAAGATATTTGATTATATTTAAGTTCAAGGGCTTGAAGTGGCTTCCTAAACCTACAAATGTTTAAAGGAACTATGTGTTTTTTAATTAAGCCCTTGTGGTCAAGGAGCTGCAAATGAGGAAGGCCGTATGGATATTTTTAAGGGGTTGTAATGATCCTCATCTTGTGGTAAATATGTAGATATGATGCTAATGGTCCTGATCTTAGTACATTCAGGTATATAATGTAAATATTTTCCTATCACCTTGCATTGTGTAAATATGATAAATATTTTGTGGTTAGCTTGATGTACATGTTGAAGTTCCACTTGCATGATGACGGGAAACAATACTCAGTTACCCTTGTGTACATGGGGAAGATCATAATTACTCTATGTGATAAAAACACCTAGTAATATTTTCACACTAAACACTATACAATAAACTTAACCCTAATATCTTAGTGAAGAACAAGTAACTAGCTAGACTCTAGAAGGGTTTTTGGATTGACTGTTAGTGAAACTCATTGCAGTTAGGTGTGCCAATGTGTGGTGAGTGTTAGTGAGTGCTAGGGAAACACAAGGGAGCACTAGATAAAAATGCATGGAAATGAATGAATAAGAGTGTGTGAAATGGAGTGCCAATGAGTTCTAGGTGTGGTAAGAGGGGAGTGACATGGTATGATAAGCAACACTAAGTCATTCTAGCATGCCAGAGTGACATGAAACCAATATGTGCTAGGTTTCAAGGTGTGCCAAATAGTGCTAGGAAGTGTTAGGGAGTGTTAGGGAAACACAAGGGAGCACTAGGTGAAAATAATGCATGCAAATGAACGATTAAGAGTTTGTGATAGGAAGTGTCAGTGATTTCAGGGTGTGCTAAGGAGGGAGTAACAAGGTATGCTAGGCAGTGCTAAGGCATTCTAGAGCCTAGGGAAACATGACGATATGTGCTAGGTGCTAAGGTTTGCCAATGCATGCCAGGGAGAGTTATGGGGTGTTAGGGAAAAAAAAGGGAGCACTAGTTTCAAATGCATGGAAATGAATGAATGAGAGTGTGTGATAGGGATTGTCAGCGAATTCTAGGTGTGCTAAGGAGGGAGTGACAAGGTATGCTATGTAGGTATAAGGAATGCTAGAGTTCCAGGATGACATGCCAAGATGTGCCAAGTCCTAGGGTGTGCCAATGTGTGTCAAGGAGTGCCATGAGAACACAAGGGAGAACTAGTTCAAATTGCATGGAAATGAATATATAAGAGTGTGTGATAAAGGGTGTCAACAAGTTCCAATTGTGTTAAGGAGGGAGCGACAAGGGTATATGCTAGGCAGTGCCAAGGCATGCTAGAGTGTCAAGGCATATTAGGGAGTGGTAGGGTTTTTTAGGGAGTGGAAAATCATGCCAAGGAATGCAGGGGATGATAATGTGTGCCATGTAGTTCCAATGGATTGTTATACATGCTAGATGTTATGGCATGTGAAGAGGTAAACTATGTTGCTTAGTTGTTTTATGGGCACTGTTGGATGTGAGCCTTGACTTGGTAACTTGTTAAGTGGGATGAGTCAATATTGGACATGAAAAGCATAATATGATTTATATTCCATTAGGGGAACAAGGCATAGTCTAGTTGTAGTAAATGTAACTTGGTAAAGTTATTGTAGTCAAGGCAGGACTTGGTTGGGTTCCTAAGTCTAAAAGAAAAGAAGGGTAGTTATGAGGGAATGATAATTAAGGAGTGCCATAGAATGCCAAGGAATGAAAGGGCATGCTGACATGTGATAGGTAGTGTCAATGCATGTCAAGGAGTGTTTGGGAGCGTCAGGGAATCATAAGGGAGAACTAGGTCAAAGTGCATGGAAAGGAATGAATAAGAGATTATGCCAAGGAGTGTCAAGGAATTCTAGGTGTCCCATGGACGAAGTGTGTTAGGAGAATTTCATATTAAGACTTGTCGGAGTAAAGCCTATGATTATGATAAGAGGATGGAAAAAGAAGTTTTAGACAAAGGGAGACTTTGGTCTAGGCACAACACTATTTTTTCAATGACTTGGTTGGGTTCCCAAGTCACAAAAAAAGTAAGGTTATCTATGAGGGCATGAAAACTAGGGAATGCCAAGGTGTGCAGGGAATTTAAGGATGTGCTAACACATGTTATAAATTTCCAAGGAATGTTAGGCATGTCAAGACATTCCAAGTGCTAAGGCATGCCAATGTGTGCTAGATTATAGGATGTGGTGTCAACACATGTTAGGGATTGCGAAGGAAACACAGGGGAGGACTCGTTTCAATTACATGTAAATGAATGAATGTGTGTGTGTGAGGGAGTGTTAACAAGTTATAGGTATGCTAAGGAGGGAGTGACAACGTATGATAAGCAGTGCCAATAGATGATAGAGTGCTAGGAAATCCTACTAAGATGTGACAAGTTCCATGATGTGCCAATGTGTGCCAAGGAGTGTTAGGGAGTGTTAGTTAAACACATGGGAGAACTAGGTCATAATGCATGGAAATGAAGGAATAAGAGTGTGTGTCATGGAGTGTTAGTGAGTTTCAAGTGTGTTAAGCAGGAGTTACAAGGCATGCTTGGCAATGCTAAGGAATTCTAGAGTTCTAGGGTGACATGCGGCCAAGATGTGCCAACACATGTAAGGAAGTGTTAGCTGGGAGTTCTAGGGAAACGTAAGGGAGAACTATGTCAAAATGAATGGAAATGAACAAATAAGAGTTTGTGATTAGAAGTTTCAGTGAGTTCTAGATGGGCTAAGTACAAATTGACAAGGTATGCTAGGTAGTGTTAAGGCATGCTAGAGGCTAGGGCGACATGCCAAGATGTCATAGGTGCTAGGGTATAACAACGTATGTCAAGGAGTGATAAGGAGTGGTAGGGAAACTCAAGGGAGAACTAGGTAAAAATACAAGGAAATGAATGAATAAGAGTTTGTGACCAAGAGTGTCAGCAATGTTTAGGTGTGCTAAGGAGAGAGTGACAAGGTATACTATGTAGTGCCAAGGAATGCTAGAGTGTTAAGTCGGTAGGCCAATATGTGTCAGGTTTTAGGGTGATATAGGGAGTGTTAGGGGGTGTCAAGGAAACATAAGGAAGCACTAGTTCAAAATGCATGGAAATTAACGAATAAGAGTGTGTGAGAGGGAGTTTCAATGAGTTCTAGGTGTGTTAAGGAGGGACTGATAGGGTAATATGCTAGGAAATGCCAAGGTATGTTAAACTACCAAGACATGTCAGGAAGTGCCACGGTGTGCTAGGGAGTGTCAAAGCATGCCAAGGAATGTAGTGGATGTTAACACATGCCACATAGTTCCGAGGTATTCTAAGACATGTAAGGTGCTATGGCATGTCAAGATGTAAATTGTGTTGCTTAATTGTTTTAGACCAAGGTTGGATGTGATGAGCCTTGTCTTGGTAACTTGTTAAGTGGGATGAGTGAGATTGTACATAAGTACCGCAAGATGAGTTACAAGTAGTTCTTTGGTGAACAAGGAATATGTTGAATTTCCATGACACATGAGAATCCGGGTTTGGCCTTAGAATTTTTTATGTGAACACACTCAAGTGCCACACCACATCTACTATGCAGAATGAAATCTTCCATGAAAGAAAAAGTAATGGATTGAATGCACATAGTTTAGGGTCTACACATCTTCATATGTTAATGCTTATTATTGTGATATACAATAGCCATTTATATGTCTGGTGTAAGACTCCTCTAGAGATTTCTATCCAACAACAACATCTTTGTGGTAAAAGGTGTACTGTCAGAGGTTTCTCCATAAAAAATAGCAACCAAAAGGGACCTTACTATGCACACATGTGAAGAATTAAGAATATTATTATATGTGAGTGCTGATGTGGAGGTATGGGACAAAATTACACATGCAACAAACCTTTTTGTTCAACCAATCAAGATCTAAAAAGGAAAATGTGTGATTATATATACACGTGTGATAGTATTTGGAGAAATGCTAACCTAACCCACAAATTTGTTGACATTTTTCTGGAGCTGACCTATAATTTTTCCTAAATTTAATAAACATGTAAAATAGGACTGAATTTTCAATACAAAATATAAATTGATAGGAACATGGCCAAATTGTGAAAGTGTAAAAATTGGTATGGTTTAAAGGGACCAATCCCTTTGAAAAGTCTTAAATGTGGTAATTAAGGTTGAGCCTCATTCTAGAACCCCTTTGGGAATCCATCTTAGGAATTTGTGTAGGATGCAACACTTCAGAATAATTTTTGTAGCAATGATGTCAACACTTGTATAGTGACATGGGGCTGGAGTTGGCCTGTCAAAGCTCATTGGTCTACTTTGGAACTTCTCTAGGGTGATGCCTTAGATGATTTGGAGTACAAGGGCATGATTTGATATTTAATTTGCATTTAAGAAGATTTGGACGCTAGATACTACAGAAAAACCCCTTGTTCTGAATAGGGAAGCACATGCCATTGAAGAAAGTAACAACAAGTACACAGATTTGAAACTCAAATCACATCACTATTTATTTCTCTTTGAAACAAGAAATAACTAAACATTCAAACACTACTATTCACTTTCCATTAGTCTAGAAGGTAAAATGAATTTGGAAACATGTACAACAATGTCTCAACTTTCTTAACTCCTAGTCCTAATGCACCTTCCTTGCATGGATAGGCAAGACAATTAAAGTCTTCCGCTAGTGAATATGATATGAGATATGCAAACATTCTTCCTTAGCTAAGGCTGAGAATTAATAACTATGGAAGTGCTCCTTTTAACTGTACACACAAAAACTAAATAAAGCAAAGAGTTACGCTACTCCAGGTGCCAGAAATGAATCCATTGCCTAAGGTAAGTGCTTTGCGCAGAACAAGATATTAAGGACTCAGAAACTTTGTTGCTTCCTTCAAGAGAGCTGTATGCCAAACAGAACTAAGCTGTCATGCACTATCCTCCAAATTCATTCACCTTTAACAAAAATCCTGTGCCCAGAAAAAGACAAGAGACCAATATCCAATAGAATTCGCTGACCAGCCAGAGACCCTTGTGCTCAAACAACGCGATAATAAGGGAATGTCAACTAGGGTGGAATATTTCACCACCGAAATTGACAAGAGATAGAAGGGGGAAAAAAAGATTAGATCTAATGCTCAAGAACAAATGAATTAATCCACACTTGGTGATCCAAAATGAATTCAATCCTTCTTTATTTATAGATTTTCTAGAGGGGTTTCATATTCTTAAGTGATTGAGTAAACCTTACTCCAAACTGAAAACTTGGGTTTTTTAAGCTCAGTTTCCCCAAACATTGCCCAAAAATTGGTATTTTGCGGTTTTCCCCCCTTTATGGAGGACTATAGTCTATAGGAATGGATAGGATATTATGTCCCATTCGTCCTCAATTTATAGAGGACGTTACATGGCACCTAATAAAAGAAACAATGCTTTAGTTTAGGAGGTAATAACTAAATGCTTATTTCTTTCCACATAGGACATACATCTTGCAAAAATGATCATGGGGTACAAATACTACAAAAGGCCTAAATCTTACTAGCATTGTCATAGTTCAAGAATAAAACCCCTTTCAGGTGAAACAAGGTTAGTGCCACATACTACAAGCACAAATGACAAATTCAAAAACAATATACTTATTTAATGAAAGAATGACAAATCATATTATTGCACTTTAAATTTAATAGCTCTTGAGTTGCAGTGTCAATCAAAATTTCTCAGGTTGGATCATAATTAAGTACTCAATGTTGTTTTGGGTCCAATTTGGGGAAAAGGAGGAGCTCTTGGTGACAATGGGATGATCAGGATTTTCAGAAGGGAGCTCTGCTATACTTTTCAACATACAAGCCATTCATTCTAGTGGATGAGATATAGAGAAGCCTTTAATAAGGACCTTTCCAAGATCAATTTGGAGGAAAATCCATTTTCAAAGCTTAAACATAATTCTAGATTCAAACAAGAGTAGTCATTTTTCAAAACAATTATTAATTAGCAAGAAATTGGAGCCAAGCTGACATGTTGACCATTTATTCTTCTACTGGACAAGGAAGCATTTATGAAAATTCCATGGCCCTTTGATCCAGTATTTGATGTAAATCTCTTGATTAGAAATGTAATAAGAGATGCATTTATATTAAGGAAAAGGGAAAAGTAGAGGGCTAGTTAATAATTATCTCTAAACAACTCTCAATAGAATCCTAACATATTTGAAATGGAAAAGGATAACTCCATGACTATTTTTTGCTTTATAAACTTTTCTAATTTCCATGATTGAAGCATGTATTCATGCCTTGAAAGAATCTCACAAATGCTTTTGATATTGGTTGAAGCAAAGAAAATGTGCAAAGTTACACTCACATAGAGGTATGGAAAAAAAATATGTGGAGCTTGTTATCCTAGAATCCAAACAAATAATGGACAAAAGGTGAAAAAACCAAGTCAAAAGGTATGTGTAGCTTTTTTCATGCAGAGGAAGGTGTTAACTCCACACTCTACAATGAAGGCTTTGCGGTGCAAGTGACACAAAGGTTTGCACGCAGAACTTTGGATTAAAAGGAGTGGATCTTGATGCTACATGTCCACTATTACCCCACTTTCTATATAAGTTACAGGATATAAAAATAATGAGATTTGAGAGATACAGAGTAGATACTATTGTTATTCAAATTTAATAAAAAATATTACTATGTCTTCCTCGACATAAAAGAAACATCTTCCATACAATGTTTTCTCCATGAACCTTATTTAAATGAATCACTTCCGTTGACACGCCCAGCCGCAAATAGAAACGATGCCAATGGGCCAATTTCAGTTTAGAAAATTCACAATTAGTTTCAATTGTACGATCTCTTATTTTTAGTTCAGATTTCAGTTACAAGTAGTGAAACAAGACTCGCCGATCAATCATGATTAATCACAAGTCAAAATCTGCTTGCTCTTCAAATGATCCGATCTAAATATTTGTGAGTCAAACTTACATTGACCAAGTTTAACTCATGGTCAATTCAGGTTTGACTTGATAATTTCCGATTAAAGTAGTTTCCTGCGATTGATTCCAATTTATTCAATTTCAGCCTTGACTCGACGAGCATGAGTTTTTCAAGTCTAGGTATGCAGCATTGCTAAAAACTAAACGTCAATCGTTCCAAACTTTATTTATCATTTCTCAGGCCCAAAACTCATACATTGAGATCTTCAGTAATCAATCACTACTCACTATTACACAGTGCAGACTCAATAACGGAGAACCGCCAAGGTGAACCTAAGTCCAGACTCCATATTGGACAGTCGCCAACGTGTGCTCTATCCATACTCCATATCAACCCTCCGGTAGTCGCGTGTCACCTTCAGCGTGTGTTACCTTTAGGCTTAGCTACTTCAATATTCAATAATCGAGGAACATTGGCACTTGGCTTAAATAATAGGTATATTACTATATTGAAGTTTCAATGTCATTTTCAATGGTAAGTTTCAAGTTTCACTGTTCAACAATTAAATGTTCGACATACTCCTTTGGTTATGACTTTTCAACCCTATAAATGGGGCTTAAAAAATGCACTAGGAAATGGTTTCATACCAACCATTGACCAAGTCATCAAGCATTCCTTCCTTGGTTGATGTCTTTCCAACTTCAAAGACTTTAACCATGCATTCACAACTTTGGGTATTTTTGTTCTTCCAGAATCTGTTATTAATGTATTAGTTCAGTTGTATTATGCTAAATGAACTTGCAAATTCAAGATTACAATGGAATATATGTTGATAATATTTCCTTTAGGTAGCATTTCCTCATATATACCTAATTGTGTTTCAAGGTCATAATGATATATTAGGTCGAAATATGCTTGTGTTGCTGGATAGACTTCTCTTTGATCCTTAACAAAACCTCATATCCTCTAAAACCAACCCTCTTTTTTGTGAAGTTATATATGGAATTTTTAATTTTTAATTTTTATTGTATTTTACAAGATCCAAATTAAATAAAAGGCACAACTCCAAATCTAAACAAAAGTCGCAATTTAAACACAAGTCCAAAACAACAACAATGCCGAGGGAGAAGGACTTTGCTTGGGCTTATTGTGACACGATTCTTGGAGACCCTAAGCTCCTTTGTAAATTTTGCAAAGCAAAATGTAGTGGAGGAATTTATAGATTCAAGTAACACCTTGCACAAATACCTAACCATGATATAGGTCTCTGTAAAAACGTTGATGAAATTGCCAAACACTAAGCAACCTTGGCCATTGATATATTGAGTTAGCATAATGCAAAGAAAGAAAATAAAAAAAAAGAAATAGGAACTCTTGGAGTTGACAATTTTTCTTCCACTACCCCATTATCATCTCCCTCTGTTGAATCCTCAATGCAGTTCCCAAGTTTCCCACACATGCATCCAAGTCCAAGTCAAACTCAAGGCCAAATGAATCCTTGTACATTCAACATTGGAGGTGCAAACATAAACACCTTTTTTTCTCCCCACAGAAAACCTGGTTCCCAACCTACCTTGGATACCACTGGTTGGAAAATAAATATCCATATTCAGGCAAGGAAGGCCATTGCTAACTTTTGGTACTATTCTGACATATCTTTCCACTGTGTCATAAGTCCTTATTAGCAAGCTATGATTGATGCAATTGCTGTTGTAGGTCTAGGGTTCAAAGCTCCTTCATTAGAGAGAATTAGAAAAATTTTCTATTAGAAAGTGTTGAACATGCCATGCTTGTGCTACCTGAGTTTCGTTCATCATGGGTAGAAATAGGGCGCATGATCATGAGTAATGGATGGACAGATCAGATGAATAGAACTTTACTAAATCTCCTTGTATCTTGTCTAGTAGGTATAATGTTTCTCAAATCAGTGGATACCTCAGACAAGGTTGAGACTGCACAACTTATTTTTGAAATGATGGAGGAAGTCATTCAAGAAGTAGGAGAAGAACATGTTGTAGAAATTGTCACCGACAATGCAACTAATTATATCGCTGCTGGTAGACTTTTTGAGATTAGGCACCCCACTATTTTTTGGACCTATTGTGTTGCCCATTGTATAGATTTAATGCTTAAGGACATTGGTAAGCTTCATTGGATACATGAGGTTGTGGAGAAGGAAAAATTCATAACCAAATATCTATAAAACCACATTATTGTCCTAAACACCATGAGAAAATACACAGAAGGTAAAGAAATTGTTCAACCTGCAGTGACTATATTTGCAACAAATTTCATAATTTGCAATTTGTGGTTGAGAAAAAGATAAATCTGAAGAGGATGTCCTTGGGACCTGAGTTGATGGCATCTAAACATTCCAAGACCCTTGAAGGCATTGAAGTTGTTGCACTTGTGTTTAATGATGGTTTCTAGAAAGATGTCGAAGAGATTATTGTTGTGATGGAGTCCCTTGTTAGAGTTCTCAGGTACTTCAAGTCTTTTAACTTTTTCATGTTTTAAATTTCATTTCAAGCTTCTTTTTATTTTTAATGTTTCATATTAATTTAAATTTGAAAGCTTGAACTTTTAGGATGGTTGATGGTGACAAACCCGCTATGGGTTACATTTATGATGTGACGGATCTTGAAAAGGAGGCCATCAAAAGAAGATATGGGGATGAGGAGGCAAAGTATATGCCTATTTGGGACATTATTGATGCACATTGGGATATGAAATTGCATTCCCCCTTACATGCTGCTAGGTACTTCTTAAACCCATAGTATTTTATGATAAGAGAAAATTTAATGAGGATGGGGAGGTTCACAGAGGACTTATGACATGCATGGAAAAGTGCTTCCCTAATCCAAAATTTCAAAGTCTTGTATTTTCCCAACTATAGGATTATAGAGCACCACCTAAATTATTTTCCTATACTAGTGTTATACGAGAAAGGTCTAAGGTGTTGCAAGGTACCCTTTGAGGCTTGAAGGCTTTATCAGTTCATTAAATTTGTTTAAAATTTATTTTGTGTGTTAAATGTTTTATTAAAATTTTTTGTCTTTTTAATTTTTTACTATTTAGTATTTAGTACGTATACTCATGAACCCTTGCCACTTTCTAGGTCTTTGGTGGTAAAACTTTTGCAGTGATACACCAGATTTGAAGAGATTTTCCATTCAAATCTTAAACGAAGCATGTAGTGCTTCAGGTTGTGAGTGAAACTGGAGCATGTTTGAGAAAATACATTCTAAGAAGTGCAACCAATTGACACAAAAGCGCTTAAATGACCTTGTATTTTTCCATTACAATCTACAACTTCACAACAAGAAAATACTAGGTGAGAGCTTGAATTTGAACATTTCATAATATGATTTGGAATTTAATGTTTAAATTTTAAAGTTCAAAGTCAAACTTAAATTCACATTTAAATGTCTCATGATAATGATAGGTTTGGATCATTCACCAATATACCTTGAAGAGATAGATTTGCAAACTACAAATGCAACAGATTGGGTCCAATTAGAGGAGGCTCCTCTTTTAAGCCTACATGACTTGAAGAACTTTGAGAGTCAAGCAAGCGGAGGGGTGGGAGGAATCACTTCTATTTCTCACTCTTAAGAGTCTCAGACTCTTAGTTATTGATTTTTTCTAATTAGTATGCAGTTGTTTGTAAACTTTTAGAAGCAGTTGCTTCTAGTTCTATGTGGCCACTAGTTAGGAGTCATGACTCACTGCTTTGGATCATGTTTGGACTCATAACATATATCAGATGCTTATTCTTTCATGATATTTTGTTCATATATTGATATTATGAATTTTTTGGACATGGATTTACTGAATATCAATGAATTATTTATTTATTTATTTATTTAAATTCAATATATGTGTATATGTTTATTTATTGAATTCACTGATTTTTTCTCGATTTTTTTCCTCAATCTGATTAAAACTCTTAGCTCTTTTTCCTCACTAATTTATTATCTATTTCGAGTCTGGTAACATTGGTTACAAGTTTCATTCTTCACTTATGAGTGCTAAGGTGTGCTAGAGAGTGCCAATGCATGCTGAGGAGTGTTAGGGAGTACTAGGGCAACACAAGGGAGCACTAGGTCAAAATGCATGAAAGTGAATGAATATGAGGGTTTGTTGGAGAGTGTCAATCAGTGCTAGTTGTCATGAAAATGAGGGAGTGACAAGGTATGCTAAGAATGGCTAAGGCATGCCAGGGAATATCAGGGAATGTCAAGAAGTGCTAGAGTGTGCTAGGTAGTTCCGTGGTGTGCTAACATGTGCCAAATAGTGCCAAGGCATTCCAGGTGCTAAGAAATGCTAGGATGTGTAGGGTGCTAGAGTATTCCAATAGACATCAAGGAGTTTAAAGGCAAAAAAAGGAATAACCAAGATAAAATGAAAGGAAATGAACACATAAGAGGGTTAATAAGTTGGGACTTTATCTTTTTCAAAAGTGTTAAACACACATGGGTAGCAAGAACAATATGAAAGATAAATCATGAGAGTAAAATTTTTATTAACAAGAGATATACATTTACAGTACAATATGTGACCATTGGGTTTCACATCCAAGGTCTCTTGGACTCCTTTTGTCCATTCGGCTTCCACACTAACCCATTGAGGATTAGATTTCCAACATCCCCCCCTTAATCTGAAGGGTTATGTATGAGTCTAAGAAGAGAGCTGTAATACAAAATGTGCAAAAATGCATGGCAGCACTAGGTTGAATGTGCTCTCTGAAATGTTGGTATAAAAGGCGGTGGTTTAAGGATGACCACCAACACTGGAACGCTTAGTGCAGTTCCCGGAACTCTTCCAAAATTGGCAAGAAACTGAAGTCTTCTGCTAGAGGAAGTGATCCTATTGTTTTAAAGAGGGAAACCTTCAACCATAAAAGGGAGGTCTCACCCCGCATAAAAGGTAAAACTTCAACCTGAAAAGGGAAGTCTCAACCTGTGATGGTTTAAGGATGACCAACAACTCTGGATTGCTTAATGCAATTCCTGGAACTCTTCCAAAACTGGCAAGAAGTTGGAGTCTTCTGCTAGAGGAAGTGTTCTCAATTTAGTTCCTGGAACTCTTCCAAAACTGGCAAGAAGCTGAAGTCTTCTGCTAGAGGAAGTGTCCCAGATCGCCAACTGAAGGCATGTTCACGGGTATCTTTGTCTCTGGCTACAACTCTGAAACTAGTGTGGCAGGTTGTGGCTCAGGCTCGCTTGATGTGACTTTGAAGCTTGTAGATGACCATCATTTCCCCCCCTGTCAGATGCAAGGTGAGATGATGGAGAAAATTTAACTGCAAGACTGTTCAATATTCTGGAGCAAGTTCTGACATGTGTTTGGAATATCTTCTTGGCTGTTGATGCCCATTGCCAAGAAGTGATCCATCCTAGATTGCAGGACGTTTGTTGCTGAAGCATCTGTGTGAAGAATGGGTGGTTTTATGACAGTGCTTACATGGATGAAGATCAAAACAGTGATCTTTCAAATGTCCAACTTGATCACAATGTTGGCATTTCACGATCTGTTGTTGTTGTTGTTGTGGAAGAGGAGCAGAGTCTGGAACAGCTGACGCTGAACTATTATGAGGAGCAGGTGAACTGTCATTAATGAAACCAACACTCTGAAACTGAATGGGTTTTGAGTAGTCTGGAATATGAAAGGACAAGTCCTTGTCATATCCAAGACCAGTTCTGTGCTTGTTGTGGACAAGCTGTTCCCAAGGTCTGATAATGGGCTTGGGAAGTGCAGACTGAACTTCTGCATCTGCATGTAACCTTGCTGCTTTCTTTGGTACTAAATCTGAATGAACTGTAACATGTTATTGATGGGTGGTTGTCTCAATGATCTGAACAAAAGCAGGTTCAGAATGGTGTCTATTTTGATGTAGCTCTTCTTGCTGTAGCTGTGATTCAAGCTGCAAAAAATCGATCTTTTCTTGTGCATTTTGAAAATAAGTTTGAATGTCAAAAAGAGTTTCTTTGTTGACTTTGACCATCTCATCAACAGTGGAATGAATTAGGATATTCAATAACTTTAATGCATCTTCAAGTTTGGCCATTATCTCAACAGATAAACCCTGATGTGCAAACAATGTTCTCCAAGGTGGGTGATTTCGTAAGATTATTCACTGTACATTGTTTTTAATGCTTCGACATGTAGTAACAGTCTTCAAACAAACTTATATTATCCAATAGCAAATTAAATGCAACATACAATGGATAGTAGCCTACTTACTCTCCTTTGTCATTGGAGTCCTCATGAAATATAACAGCAGCACATTGCCTTGGGCATTCAATTCCTAACCAAATTAGTAAGGCCACAGATATTGTCGGGCGATCTCTGCCTCTGGAATATCTTTCTCAGCGTGCTGTGAATGGCTAGTGCCAACCATGGTAGCGTAGACATATTTTGAAATCCATCTAAAAATTCAGGTAATATAAAGAATATACGATAAGTATTCTATTCCGTGTTTAGGATTGAAATACCTATCTTCACAGCGATTATATTAATTGCAACTGTATTTCACTTGTAAAATATATAATTAATACTGAGCTGCGTGGGTATATATAGCCGAAGATGGACCGAGCTGCCTTTTCTATTCTTTTGATAACGCTTAGCAATTAGACTTCATGAATCATTATCTACCATTGAGTTGTTTCTCTGTATAGTTTTGCTGATATTCACTATCCGTATGCCAGATTAAGTGAAGTTCATCTTCATTACTCAGCAAGCCTTTAAACACGCAAAAACAAACCAAGTTTAAGGCGAAATCGATCTAAACTTTTGGTATCCTGAAACCGGGATGATGGGTCTACAGATTGTGACGCATCAGCGGCGACAATAAATGTCGATTGAAAAGCAGACCAACAACTCTGGAGATATTTCTAGCTACAACGAATCATATAAAAAGCTACTGATATATATATGAACAAGCCACAGAGCAAATACATCGAGCCATTATATTGCGTGCCACTGTATTCGATGCTACTGAGAGAGCAATACAGATCTCGGAGAATAAGATCCAGAGCCATACCATAGTCATATCTCATGCTAGTGATACTAGTCATACAATACACTGTAATGTTGTCAAGCCCCACATCTTTGTTTGGAATATTATAATCTTTGGATCTTCGGATAGCATTCCAAAGAAGATGACGACTAGAATTCTGAGAGCAAGAAATCGAAATCCTGTTTCAGATATATTGGTCCACTCTATTTACAGGTAAATACAAATCGAGCGCGAATGAAGTAATATGCGGTTCTTCAGCAATGCAAAGACTGATGCCAGGACTGGACTTAGGTTAGGGCTTCAAACGCACTCACAATTGAATTTATTCAGAAACCCTAAATTTCTTGCTCCCCCTGCTTTATTTTTGCTCTTCTTCGGAGGTTCTCAGCGTGGAGCGAATGTGAGATGATCATGTACATGTATTCTCAGCTTCACTTCCGTTTTAACGTCTTCGATAAGGTGTTGGAGGTACTAAGGGCAATTTCAGCGAGACCGTGTACCTTCGGACAATGTGGAAAGGAAACAATGGAGTTGGGCATTCGACGGACACAAAGGGAGATAAATGAGATAGAAAGAAATACGGCTTTAACATTCAAACGCTCACATTCAGCGTGCTTCTGAAACGCCAACTTCTCAAAGTGCTGGCATTACTGTGCAACAAACTCTCGCTATATGTCTCGCTCGCAAACCTTCGGTGTCTGCAAACCTTCGCAAACCTTGAAGCTTGATTTTTCCAGGTGATAAGGAGTGAACATCACGGGGGTGTTAAGAGATCATTAGGCCAATTTGACGAGTCAGATTGATGGTAGAGCAAGGGTCGACCCAAGTTGGGAAAACAAAACCAAGCAGATTGAAAGTCATTAGATAAACAGGTCTGAGGCAATACAACGAATGAAGAAATAGGCGCAGATCAAGATGAGGTTGCCTTGAGCGAGCTGGGCAGGAAAACTATGCAAATGTTTGTGTTTCTGTTGGCTTGGAAACAAATGAATCAAACTCACATGGTATGACTGACTGTGGGTAGAACGGAAGGTGGAGGGGCCGAGACAGCGGCTCTCCCGAGTGTGAGAACAAGCGCAGCAGGTCTCTTCTGAGAGAAACCGGTTATGGAGCAGCTGCGACAGCGAAATAGAAGGGAATATGGCAGACATAATTAGAATGTAACTGATGGACAACGTTCAGAGAATATGAAACGTTTATGTAGTCTGAGCGTAATAAATAGAATATGTCAGGGCAGCGCAGGTGTGGCAGACAGAGCGCAGTTACCAGGCCACACATCATGGCTCTGATACCATGTTAAACACACATGGGGAGCGAGAGAGATATAAAAGATAAAGCATGCAGTTCAATTTTATTAACAATTTGATATACATTTATAGTACATGTGGTGACCGCTGGGATTCACATCCCAAGGTCTCTTGGACTGCTTTTGTCCATTCGAATTCCACACTAACCCATTTAGGATTTGGTGTCCAACAGGATCCTCGAGGTACCCAGCCTCTTGGATGAGACCATGCTATGGGAGCCGTGAAGAGGAATAGCAGGACTGGCGGTTGTGGGTAGAGACGGATGCAGATGAAGCGATAGAGAGAGCTACAATGCAGAATTCCCAGGACAGCGCGAGGCTAACAGGCTGCAACAGTGTGAGAGGCACTGGAGTGTTGCGCCAGTGCAGGATGGCACGGAGAGATGTGCAACGGTGCGAGATGCAGGGAGTTGTTGCAGCAACGTAGAGGTCAGAGAGGGAGCACTTGTCAACAACAGAGAGAGCTTCAGCATCAGGAGTACTCTAGCCTGACAGAGAGGTCAGAGTTGGGAGATCAGTTACTTAATTCTCAGTAACTGAGTTGCAGTGCAGTAGTTAGCAGTGATAGTGCTATGGGCATTACGATGCAGCATGACGAGAGGAGATGCAGTGCAGACGCAACAGTGGCAGTGGTAGGGCCATGGGCAGCAACACAGATGCAGAGGGAGCTGTCGTACAGATGCAACAGTGGCAGTGGCAGAGCCATGGGTAGCAGTACAAGATGCAGTAGTGCAGAGGATGTTGGGTCGTAGGCCTAGCATCAACAAAGGAACCGCTGCCAGATGATTAGAGTAATACTCAGTGAGTATTGCTAGAGCACAATCCTCACTAAGAGGGAGTGTTGATTTCGGATAGCATCGGACGTGCTCTAGCCATGAAATTTGGTGGAGAGGTTAGGGCACATGAGATCTCCAATACCCAGAAAGAGTTTGGGCAGATTCTAAACAATTTGGGAGATATTAAAATAATTAATATTTTTAATGGAGTCCCTAAGTCTAAACTTAGGTAAATTAACATATTAATGTGAATTAATATAAAACTGTGTTAGAATGGTCCAAAAGACATGGATCAGACCAAATCTAATCTTAGTCGTTGATTAGGGACTTAATCTCGACCGTTGATGTGTCAATGAGAAAAGTATAAGAGGAGGCTTCAGGATCACTTGGAGAATACACCAGAGTGATCACTCATTCTATTCTCTCGAGTGGGGTTTGCTAAGAGAGATAGAATCAGTGATTAGTTGCAGGGAGGGGCAGTGAGTACGAGGCAGAGAGGCAGGGACAGTGTCGAGAGACCAGTGCAAAAGCAGAGAGAGGCAGACGTTGAGCTAGAGGGAGCCACGCAGAGGCAACAGAGACTACGCAGAGCCATAAGGGCCTGCGTCATCCATGCAGAGGCTGTAGGAGTGACGCAGAGAGCCAAAGAGGCTGCACAGAGCCTCAATAGGCTAACACAGACGGTTTCAGGCTAATGCAGAAGTCAGCAGTGTTGATACTAGTCTTCAGATTGTGCTGGAGAGGGATTTCGTGGAGCAGGCTTTCCGAATACCTGTTTCTGAAGAGAGGTATTGTTGCCAGTTTTTTTTCTTTGTCGGCTTAGCCAGTTTGGCACCCAATGTACTAAGAAAAGAGATGCTTAATAATAAAACCCTCAGATAGCTGCACTGGTTTTCCCGCATTGGGTTTTTCCGGGGACATTAGTCTAAAAATAACGGTGTCATTTGTGTGTTTGTTTCTGTTTCCTTCAGTTGATGATCTATAATATGTTGAGCATGCACTTGTATTTATTTTCAGTTTTTAGATGGTAAATAACTTGTTATTTAACAAAACAAGTAGGTAGGAATAAATCAGTAAAGTGCATGGAGGGTTTCTAACTGGTAGACTTAGAAACTTCAACAAACAGGAGTACCACTCATCCTGTCCATAAGTCGCCATTGAGTATCACAGGGGAAGGTTGAACAATTCACCCTATACACAACACACCTCTAGGGGAGGGTGAGTCGCCCTATGGTTTCTTGATGCTCCAAGAAGTACCCCAAGCCTCCCAAAGCTCTCAAAGCTCAATGCATGCATCATACAAGACCCACATAAGAGGGTCTATCAATGACTCCAAGTTGTTCTGGAAAGTCACAAATTTGACCTTTCCCCAGGGCTTCGACAAAATGTCTGCGACCTGTACATCAGTCTCAATGCGATAGAGCCTCCTCGCTCATCGACATACCATATCCCAGATAAGGTAGTATCTGATGTCTATATACTGGAGCAATAATAGAATACGAAATTCCTCAATAATCGAATCCCCTCATGGTTGACACAGAAGATCACAGTGGTATCCATCATGTGTACAAACAACTCGCTGAAGGGCTTCTGCAACCAGGCAGCTTCACATGAGGTCATACTCGTAGCTATGTATTTGGTCTCAGTGGTGCTTATAGCAACCGACTTCTGATTCCTGCTCATTCAGGATATCGAAGCAGAACCCAAAGAGAACCAACGCCCAGAAGTGCTCTTGCGATCCTCCACACTGCCTGCCTAATCAGCATCAGAATAATCATGTAGCTTCACATTTCCAGTAGTGTATCTCAATCCATGAGAGATTGTGCCCTGAAGATATCTCAAATGATTCTTGGCACCAATCCTGTGAGGCTCAACCAAATATGAGCCCAACATGCTAACTGTAAAACATATATCCGGAAGGAAGTTCACCAAGAACATCAATGCAAATGAGTTTATGAAACTCAGAGGCATTTCCCAAATCTCGTCCGACATTACTACCACTTAACTTTTGAAAGTTAAGTTCCATCGAGGTAGTCATGGGCTTGCAGTTCACCATTCCAAATCTAGAATCCAACTCCCTCTGACTTTTGCAAGTGAGAGGGTCTGCACTTGTCAGAAAGAGGTTGTCCTCAGAAGGTGCCAGTATGAGAGGTCTATCATCCACAACCTTCAAGTAGTGATTTGGATCGGCTTCATTCCTAGTGAATCTCAACTTCATTAGACAACTATCAATCCTCTCATATCAAGCCCGGGGTGTTTTGCTTCAAGCCATAGAAGGCTTTCTTCCACCTGCATACATGAGATTCCCGATCATGAATCTCAAACCACTCAGGTTGTTGCAAACCTGTGGACCTGCTACATGAGGGGAATAGTCCGCTTGTAAGATTTTCCTTCGGTACATCTTGGACATGTACCTTCATGCTCTTCTTGAATTCAGGCATCTCGATCACCATCTGACTCGCATTGGGTAGGGGCCCCATAATAAGTAGACCTCTGGTGCTATAGATGAGATGTGTCAACTGACATGGTCCACAATGGACTTCCTGCAACTTGACACAAATTACCAACCCTGAACCCATGAATAAAAGCATCTTTGAAAATTCTATTTTCAAACGTACCTTTCCATCGAAGAATGCCACCCTGAAACCTTTGACTTCCATTGCCGAAATGGACACCATGTTCTTCTTGCGATTAGGTACATAAAAGAGATTCTTGTAAATGAATTGAGTTACCCTCATTCAATTGAGGGGTAACATTCTGTACACCCTTTCTGGGATAGATAGCATTGTCGTGACGATTGTTTCCATCTCTACCAAATTAGAGAGTGCACCCTTCTATCCGATGAAGTGCCTTGAAGCACTACAACCAATAAGCCAGATTCCCAAAGAGTCTGAAGGAGAGGGCCAATATAAGATAATGCTTCTTTATCTTATCAAAAACAACATTTGTTTCTATGGTTAGAGCAATTTACTTTTCTTTCTTATTATTATTCATAGATTAGCAATCACATGTGCATAAGTAAAGTGCAGATAGAACATTAAATGATTAACAGAAAAAAAGCCAAGACAAGAGACACAAGATGTGGCAGCTAGCCAGGGACAAACCCCACAATGTGTGGGCAAAACCCTTTGATCAAATCTTCTTTTATCTTCACTAATTCAGCAGAGAGAAATAGTACAATAAATTTGATTTATATCAGTAGCAGCAAACCCTAGATTAGCAACATTAGCATTAGCGGCTTCATCATCAAAACTAGGGCAGTCGATATCTCATAAATCGACCGTCAGACTGGCTTGATTCCACCACCAAAAAATGCGGCCTTCAAAGGAGGTCTAGATGGACCTACAACAAAGTTCAGAGCATTGTTTTATGATCCAACCGGCTAGGAACCGACTCGGCCGAGTTGGTTCAAGCCAGAAAAAATTTCAACCCGGCAGAAAAAACAGTTCGGCCGGCCGAGTCATGACTGACCCAGCCAAGTTATAGCATGAGTCGGCCGAGTCAGTCATAACTCGACCGACTCGGCCAGATCCGTAACTACTCAGTCGGGTCAGTCAATGCGGCCAGTAAACCCCAAAAAAAACGTTTATATATATATATATTTAATTTTTAAGATTTTGCTGTGTGTTGGGGACTCCAAGTTGTTTTAAAAATTGGTTAAGTGCTATTTGGGGTCTGTTGTCACACAGATTGTCACGACAACGCTCAAATCGGGGGCTGTCACCCTGATCCCTGATCTCTCCGTTTAAGCCTATCTCCCGTGGCTAAGGGGGGTAGACCTTTGTAGATCTTTGTAGATCTTTGTAGACCGTGGCATGTAGATCTTTGTAAAAGTGCAAGAGTATAAGCTTTTGTAGGAGATCGTGCCACAAGAATAAGCAACAACATCGAATAGATAAGTGTGCAGGATGTGATAAGTGTTCAGCCTAGTGAAGGAAGGGGTTCTAAGAGAATTATGGAATCGCAAAACGATTGAGTGACTCGGGATGAGCCACAGGTGAGTGTTGGGGGCTTGTTGGGGCTGGTTTTGGGAAGAATTTGAACAAGTGTCAAAGTTTTGAGGTAGTCTTGGGAGTTGCGCGCAGAAAGTTGGAATAGAAATAGCTCAGAGAGACTAGCAAGCACATTGGTAGTGCACAAAATTGGCGCAAAAAGGAGAACCTGCAGTGAGGAGCAGTGCGCGAAGCAAATCGGAAAGAATGGTTAAGTTTGACTACATCTTCGAACCAATTTTTGATTTGGTCCAAATTACCAATAGTAATCTATTAGCGCATGGTAGTTGTTGTCCCTAGTATTGCCCATGGTATCAAAGTCAGCTTGGGACTATGTCATTATGTATAAATAGGCGGATGCCAAAGGGATTCAGGTTAGAGAGTTGGATAACTAAGGGGTTGGTTAGTCGTATAATCCTAAGTTGGTCCCTGATTTGTCTTTGCTAGTTTAGCGTTGTCACTGTAGTATTGTAATGTTATAATATTTAGGCTTGTGAGCCGAGATGGAGTGATTTTGGAATGTTGTAATCTTGTGCCCAACAATCCTTTTTATCAGTAATAGAAGATAGTTGAAGGTTGTTGTGTCCCATTTTCCTGTGTTTATGAGATGTTCGCATGTTTTAATCATATGTGATTTTGGTAGGTTATGGCTCAATGTTAAGCATATTACAACACAATGAATAATTTAGGCACCCTTATTTAAATTTTTTTATTTTTGTTTGTCAATGTTTCGTTCTTAGTTCTGAGTATTTACCACCAGAGTTAGCATACAAATCATGAGTTGAGCATTGTAAGATGTTTATATATCTTCGATTCCAATTCCCTTCGTTGTTGCGGAAGCTTGGTTCTTGAAGTCCCTATTGATGCCTTGGGTGAGACTTCACCTGTTTTGCAAGTGATTCTAAAAGGGCTAGTATCCAGTGGGGGTTTGTTGGATGCACTTTGCGCATTAACCCAGGTCAGACTATACAAAGCGCCAACACTTTCCACTCTTTGGGGTGATCTAAGATCATCACTGCGAGGGCTTCCGTATAGTTGGATTATTCTTTTATGGCTTAAGAGTGCCCAACAATAAATGAATGATGAATTCTTTGTTTGTATGTAATGCTGAAAATAGTTTATGAAAAGGTCAAATAATGCATGGTAAATGTAAGACCATTTATTTCTTCATGTAAACATTTTCTCAACATATATGTTTAACCTTGAGGTCATGTTACCAAAAACTACACGTGTTAGTAAAGACCACATAACCCTTCAAAAATCAATGAATTTGAATGGGGCACTTTAGGAAGGCCCCTTAAAACTCCTTATATATTTTCTTGCTTTAAAATCTGTTTGATTTTATATATGAAATAGGACTATTGCTTTCACACCTTTATCTATGCATTTGTTGGTTTTACCGTCTCTCATTTTATGAATCATAGATGGATATAAAGAATGACAAGGATATCGAATAACAAATATCTACTGATTCTATGCATGGATTGTGCCTTTTAATCATTGTTGATGCCAAGAAATTGTTGATGTTGATAGAATTTATTTGAAAAGCTTAAACTTTCATAATTATCCTATAGACATTTGTCTAATCATTGAAAATATTTGTAGATATTTAAATGAAATTTGATGATGTTCTTGCAGTTACGTACTTAAAGATGAAAAGGCAGATGTGTATCGACTACCTTATCTATCGAGCAGTGGCCCTGGATTTTGTATGTTCATTCTTTGCCTTATCTTCCAATTAAAAAATGAATGTTAAAATACGGATTTTTACATCAATCAATTTGAGGTTTCTTGCATTTTTAGAATTTTTTCCTAGTCATTTATAATGGCTCATGAAGGTATGAGGCCTTGATAAATATTGTGACATAGTTTTTTAGAGGTGATCTTGCTTCTTAATTCTCCCTTTGCCTATTTTGGTTTTCTGGATTCCTCATATTTCTCAGACAGATCTATATGTCATTGAAGGACAATTAAGCACAAGGAAGTGAAATCATTTTGTAATCGATTTTAGGATACAACTATGTTAACTAATCAACTATGATCCATTTTTCTTTTATTGAAATTTCTCTTCCACTATCTTTTATACTAATTTTCTTTTTCTCCAACTGGAAATAGTACCACCTTTAGAGTTTCTTTCCATTTTCTTCACCTCTAGGAGTGCAAGTGACTTATTAGTATGTATTCTAGATATAAGAACCAAAGGTGTATTGTTGTATTTATTAGGTATTGTTTCCTTCTTAAATTGGTTACTTATTAAAAGAGAATGCCTTGAGAAATGATGGTTTTTGTTGAAATATCTTTAATGAACAAAACTCTTGTATATTTTGAATATTGAAGGATACTTTAAATCCTTTTAAAGTATGAGAATATTTACATATGAAAGCCATTGTTTGAGAATATATTAACGAAAATCATGTTGAAAGCATGATTGCAATTAATGTAGGACTGGGACAATTTACATACTGTATCACAATGTTGATATTTGGGGAGACATGTTGGCTTACAAATAAAACAATGATAATTCCCATTTGGGATCATTGATCTAGTTGTGATGGAAGAAATTTTGGGAGTTGCAACTAGTATAAATGTTGGATGAAAGTTGTTGATGTCAAAAGGTGAATGGGTCATCGTTGAGTAATCATGTCATTGATTTCAAAGTCCTAATCTTAGGGATGATGCACTAGCTTTGGGATGATCAAAGCATGTGATAATAGTCAGGAAGCCCTAAATAGCAGAATGGTTTAAGCCCTCAAATGCAAAAATGACAGTCAAAATAAAATCAAGGAAAAGGTGGTCAAAGCCAAAGAAAATTCAAGTAAGGACTGTATCATCACATAGCCTTCATCAAGATCTTTCCAGTGGTATATGGCACTCCCTCTAACTCCTCACAGTTGAAGAGATGATTTTTGGATTCTTGATGCTCCATTTGGATACCCTATCTTTAAATGCATTTTTACTCCATCTACCTAGCTCAAATGGAAGTATAACATGCATGGTTGGAAACTTTATTCCAAGACTTTTCCCATGGTGTATGGAACTCCCTCTAACTGCTCACAGTTGAGGAGAAATGATTTTTTGAATATTCACTATACATTCTGCCAGTTGCACAAGCCAGTCCAACCATTGGACGTGTTGGGCCAGCCAGTAGATTTGTCGGCCCAGTCTAGACCTAGAATGTACTATATATAGGCATGAGGAGGAGGCATTTTAGTAATTCTCTCAAGAAAAATTTGAATGTGTTGAAACAATCGAAGAAAAGAAGTGTTTCTGGGGTTCACCGTTCATATCTCATGAACTGGAAGTGAGGAGAGATTGGATTGGGACAGGGTTCATATCTCATGAACTGGAAGTGAGGAGAGGTTGGATTGGGAAGGCTATCAATGGAAGGATTTTTGGCACATTTTTAATGGATTTTGGTTCAGTTTTTGTCATTTGAAGTTTTGTTGGTATCATTCTTGTAGAATTTTGGAGCATATCTCAAAGTTATTCTTGTAGGATTTTGGAGTGGATCTTGAAGTTATTCTTGTAGAAGTTTGGAGCAGCTCTTGAAGGTGTTCTTGTAGAAGTTTGGAGTACTCTAAAGCAGATCTTTGGTGCGTGCCTTGTACATGTTCTGGAGTAGTGTTTGTTACCTGTCCTTGTAGCATATTTGCAGTAGATTTGGGTCAACTCTTGTTGACCTATCCCTAAGTCTTGTGGAAGTAGCCCTTGTAGCAGATTTGTAAAAAGTTTGAAGTGACTCTTGTTGAAGAAGTTGCAAGACAGAATTAAAGGCCAGTGTAAGGGCACCTGTAGCTGCATTTAAGGTTAGAATTGCAGTGACCTACTTATTGGAGCAGGTCTGAAATTGAACTTGTTTTAGGAAAGATAGTAGTGATTGAATGTAGTCATAATTGGGTCATTGTCCCTAGTATGGGAGCCCGTTGTTGAAATTTTAGGATTTCCTTGAGAAATAATTTACTTCCAATAATTTTCTTCATTGCTTATCTAGTGTTACTTCATCATTAAGAAATTACACATGGGAAATCTTCAACATTAGGACAATGATGACAGTAAAAACATGAGGAGACAATCAAACACAAGAAACACAAAATTTACCCTCGGAAAATCCCAAACTAGGGGAAAAACCCAACAGCCTTTATTTAGAGAAATTTGTCCATTCAGCAAGAGATAATCTGAATTTAACAGTGAAAATAAATCAAACTGACTAGTGATCAAACAAAGATTAAATTTACCCTCCTGCATCAAATTTCGTCCTCTTCTCTCTGCCTCAGATGATCTGAATTGGCTGTCCAAAAGATGAGGTCGAATTGCCTTTATATATAGTGATCAAGGGAGCCTGAACGGACACGTCCCTTTGACTGGGCCGACTTGGAGCCAACTTTACAATTTTGGAGGCATAAATTCATATTTTGAAAATTTAAATTTCACTTATTTTAAAGCCAACTTGAAGCCAATTTATATTTTGTCAATTTTGGAGGACTAATACAAATTATGAAGACTGACCGAACCTATAAAATTCCAACACCCAAGAAGTTTTTATTTTATCTTTTATTCTATAGGGTGGCAGGATGGTGCTAGGGAAGAAAGTTGTAGCTTCTTTTAGGAGGTTGTGGCCTCCTTCTAGTGGATGCTTGTAAACCAGGGGTTGTAGCCCTTTAAGTTGTAGCTGGTAAACTGGAAGTTGTAGATTCCCTTGTAATATAAATACATTGTTCATATATATTTTGTGTTCCTTTGATGTGATGTTATTGGTTAATTGTTTTGATACTTAAATTGTTGAAATTTATGAAATACTAATTCACCCCCCTCTCAGTGTTTCCAACAATTGATATCAGAGTCGGTTACCCTCTATAAGTCTAATCACTGGAGGGAAAATCATGAACAAATAGGGAAATGGAAGGCATCTCTTCAAGAACAATTCCTGTGTTTGATGGAAATGATTATCCACTATGGAGCAATTGCATGGAAACCTACTTGAAGGCTTTAGGAGTGTATGTTTTTCTCTCCATTGTAAATGGATACAAAGTTCCTAAATATCCTCCAACTGATCCTAATGAGGAGAATTTGTTTAGCTGCAATTCAAAAGCTCTTCATACCATCATGGATGGATTGTCAAGAACCATTAAGTTCAAGGTGATGTCCTGCACCTCAACCAAAGAGGTTTGGGATAATCTTAAAAATCTGTATGAAGATAAGGTCAAACTTCAAAAGTATAGAGCTCATTTTAAAGTCTGGGATGTTGAAAAAATGTAATTAGTGTCGGTCTTCATAATTGTATTCGAGTCATGATATAATGTACTTATCAAAATAAAGACAAAGAATTTTTTATTATAAAAGAAATTGACTTATTAAAGCATGGTTTTCATGCTTGGATCGATTTTTTGGTCAAGGTCTCCATTGTAGGCTTCTAGGGTTTATGTCGAGATTCCTTGTCCTTGTCATCATGCAAAGGACCTGTCTTGGGCTTTATCTATCAAGAAATAAATTTATTTTGATGTAAATTAGGTCTTCTAAGCCACCTCCACTAGGTTGGCGTCAACCTGGATAAGTCGGCCTAATTAAGGGGTAGAAACCATTATATAAAGGCAACAACTCGACCTCATTTGGAGCACCTTCACAACAAGTTCAATCTGCAGTTGTTGGTAAAGGAAAAAGAGTGAAATTCAAGGAAGAAGAAGAGAACCCTAGCGAAAGAGAAGGAAGCCTTTGTCAAGCAAAAAGAAGTCGAATTCTTCTCTCTCGACTACCACATGTGCGGATTTTCTGGGTTCCTAGGGAGACCAAAATTTCAGATCTGTAGAAGGGTCGAAATTCTGGAAGTTGGAGCCAAAAATTCTGTGTTGTTGCTCAGTTGACATTGGGAGGCAAGAGGAAAATACTGAAGTTTTCAAAATCATCTTGGAAGGTTGACTTGGTGGAGGAGGAAGGTCTTTTGGTTTGGTCTAAGGTCTTTGGTTTGTCTCAACTTGATTTGAATATATTAGTGGAAGAGTTTGACTAGGTTTTCCCCTATAGAAGGGTTTTAGCCCTAGTCGAATGCCTATATCTGGTGTCATTGATCCTCGTGTTTTGGTTTGATGATTGGTTGATGAAAAGAAGATAAAATAACATTAAAAAAAAGTTAAAAAGACTACAATAATATCACAAGTAATTATCAATATAAGAAAATCTTTCCGCCTTTTTGATTTTCTAACATGGTATCCGATCTAAGGTGAAGGAGGAAAGAAAAAGGCAGCTTAAAGATCTATTGAAAGGATCAAAGAGAAGGATCATATAAGAAGAGGAAGACCTATTATCTAGTTAGGAAAAACATTATAAAGTCTATGGCAACCTCAATAAAGTCAGACAACAAGCTAGAAGGAGCCTCCAACTATAGAGCATCGAAGATGTTGAAGAATCAAGGGCTAGTATGTATATTAGGATTCTTCTTGACTTGATAACAATTTGTGAAGCACTTTTACAATTATCTTAGCTTGATCTTCTTCTTATTATTAGAGTGTGTGTTTCATCAAACTGTTACCAAAAACATAAAGACAAGAACACAAATGTTGGCTCTCTGCCAGGGCCAAAACCTCTCTCTCTTAGAGAGGAAAACCCTTTGGTAAGTTTATCTTATTGAAGTCTTTTTATTGATCAATGCCAAACCCTAGACCCTTGACTAGGATGTCCTCCAAGAACAAGTCAAGTCCTTTCTCCTTTCTACACTTTGTTCTCCGGCACTTAGTCTTCCTTCTTCCGACACTTTGCTCCCCAACACTTTGACCTTCTTCTTCGTTCCTTGTCTAGAGATAGACCTTGCTTATGTGAGCTTCTAGATGAGGTGTTACTTCTTCAATTCTTGGTGATGTCCTTTGCTTATGGAGACACCCTTTTCTTGCTCCAACGAAATACTTTTTGAGATATTTATGCAAACTGATATGATTGTACAACAGCCCTAAATTCTCGCACATGTGATAGGTTAGCTTGTAGTTTAGGCCCTTTTTATCTTCACTTGAGAGAGGGACTTCATCGCTTGAGTGAGAGGCCTTGTAGGCCTAAGATCTAGCCAAAACAAAGATGGATACTTGACTGTTATGTTACTGCTGTTATACCTGTATACAACCCTTTTTCTTCGCACGTGTGACTGTTTCTAGCCCTATAAACAGTCCAACCCTTCGCTCTTCTTCCCTTCTTCTTTGTTGTACTTAGAGACCCTTAGACTTTCCTTTTTTGGTACCCTTTACTTGTCCTCTATGTCCTCTATCCCGTTGATTTTAGAGATGATTATTTTCTATGCTAAGGAGGTCTAATGGCTCCTTATATCGGAGTTTGTCTCCTTCTTTTGAGCCGACTTGAGGCTTACATGAAGAGCTGAGGCCAACTTATCTATTTCTTCACCATTTTGCTGCTTGAAGGCTTTCGCTGCAAGGGGATGACTTTGACTTTGCTTGGAGGTATTCTTTTTGTTAATTTTAGGCAACAATGGTATGTTCTATGCTTTAGAGCAATTTTACTTCAATTTCTTTATTAGCCTAGTATCAATATTCAGATTAGCAATCACATCAACATGATAGTAAAATGTACATAGAACATAAACATAAATAGTAGAAGACAAGCCAAGACAAGAGGACACAAGATGTGGCACCAGCCAGGGACAAACCCCAATGTGGGGAAAACCTTGATCAAATCTTCTTTTAGTCTTCAATAGTTCAGCAGAGAGAGATAGTACAATTTACAAATCTGATAATTTATAATGGCAGCGAAAGAGCCCAACCAGAAAAGTCAATGCTCGTCAATAGGGAAGATTTGACCCTCAACAAATCAGTCAACTTCGACCTCCAAACAACAAGATAAAACAACCCTCAAAACAGTCAAATTCAGCCCAGTCAAACTCTGGTCAAATAGTCCACCTGCAGTTAGCGCTAGCTACAGTTAACGCTAGCTACAGTTAACGCTGGTCAACACTTGGTCAAATTGTCCAGAAATTTGGTCTCTTGAAATTTCGGCCTCTTGAAATTTTGACCTCCTGAAATTTCACTCTCCTGAAATTTCGGCCTCCTAAAGTTTCGCTCTCCTCAAATTTCGGTCGTGGAGAGAGAGAGGCCCAGAAATCCATACCTAATCAATGAGGGGAGAGAGAGAGAGAGAGAGAGAGAGAGAGAGAGAGAAGCGTGAAGATGAGTGTGTCCAAATGAGGCTAAATCACCTTCTATTTATATGCAACGTTGAGGATGAATAAATGTGACTATTGGGCTTCTAAGCCTACATAAGTTTGCTAGCCGACCTTGACAATTTGACCATAATCAAAATAAATTCATAACTGCATTTGTACATGTCAAAATCGGATGATCTTTAGATCAATCTTACACCTCTCTCAGAGAGAAATCCAAGAAAATATCATTTGTCATAAATAAGATGATCCATGTGGAGTTTGGCCCTAGTTGCCAATTTTAACACTCTCTCTCAACTAGGGAGAACTCCATCTACTAATCCACATGCCAATATGTACTATCTCTGCCATCAATGCATTTCTCTGCTCTGCTAAACTATGAAGAAGTAGTGATCGAGAATGTATCGTACCATTCTCTACTGACCCGAAGTCAGTCCCAATCAAAGAAGAGTGCGTCATACCACTCTTACTGACCTAAAGTCAGTTCCATTCAAAAGAGAGTGTCTCATACCACTCTTATTGACCTGAAGTCAGTTCCAATTGATCTCAGACCAATATCTTTCATCCTAGCATAGTATGGTAGTACACGATGTGTCCATTGGTAGTATTATGGTCCCTATCCTCATTTCCCTACTCATTGGCTGTTGACTTTTGGTAGCATCAGATGTGTTCTAGCCTTGAAATTTGGAGGAGAGGCTAAGGCGCATGAGATCTCCAAGACTCGAAAATTGTTTTGAGAAATTCCACCTGGATGAGGAGTTATTAAAATAATTAATATTTTTAATGGGTTCCTAAGTCTAAACTTAGGAAAATAAAAATATTAATAGGTATTAATAAAGATAAGGGTGAGAAGTTTCTAAGAAACAAGGATCAAGTCTGTTTTAATCTTAGTCGTTGATTAGGGACTTTATCTCGGCAGTTGATTTGTCAACAAGAAAAATATAAGAGAAGACTTGAGGATCATTTGGGGACACACCGGCAGATACTCAGTATCTCTAGGAAAATCGATTGTCAAGTAAAGGAGATCGATTTCAGAGGGAGAGTTGCAGGGTGGAGGTAGAGGAGGGCATCAACAGCAAGAAGTGACTGAGGAGGATGTGATGCAAGGACAGTGAGAGACAACACATTCCAGAGGAGAGACGCATCCCTTATGCTGGTTGACGCAGAGGGATGTAGAGCCACTCAGGGCCATGCTGAGCCACGCAGAGTGACATAGGAGTGTGAGAAGGGTCTCCAAAGTGTGAGAAAATCTCAAAGGAAAATCTCAGGTGTTTTCTTTTAGTTTCTCTATAAAATCATTCCTTGCAAAAGAAATTGGTGTTGAAGATTAATAAAACCCTCATCTGCTGCACTGGTTTTCCCACATTGGGTTTGTTCGGGGACAATTGTCTAAAAACAACTGTGTTGATGTGATTGGTTCTTGTGCATGTATTTTTCTCTGGGTAATTGTGTGATAACGACAATAGAATTTATTTTAATATTTGTTGAAGGGATTTCGTAAATAACTTAATGTGAATAATAAGTAGGTGAAATAAATCAGTTGTTGCAGTAGAATTTCAGTTTAGAGTTTTTCACATGGTATCATAGTAGAGATTTGGTAACAAGGGAGGGAAATCTGTTGGAAATTCGAACTCTGACACGTTAGAAACCCTTCATGCACTTTACTGATTTATTCCTACTTACTTGTTATGTTAATTAACAAGTAATTTACCATGTAAATACTGGAAATAAATACAAGTACATGCTCAACACATTACAGATCACCAACTGAAGGAAATAGAAACAAGCACACAAATGACACCGTTGTCTTTGGACTAATGTTCCCGGAAAAACCCAATGCGGGAAAACCGGTGCAGCTATTTGAGGGTTTGATTTATTAAGTAGTTTCAGAATACAATCTGGGTGCCAAATCCGGCTCACCCAACAGAGAAAAATCTCGGCAGTAGCACCTCTCTACTCGGAAGCAGATATTCTAGTTGAAACCTCGGATAAACACTCCGACAACTCCACAGCTCCAATCTGCCCTACGAAACCCCAACGTCAGCTCTCCCGACAGTTTCGGCCATTCCCGACAGTTCTGGCTTCTGCCCTTTGCGTCAGCTTTCCACGCTGTTCCAGCATTTCCGGCTATTCCCGACAGTTTCAGCTTCTGCCCTCTGCATTAGCTTTCCCGGCTGTTCCGACAGTTCCCGCTTCTGCTCTCTGCATTAGCTTTCCCGCCTGTTCCGGCAGTTCTGATTGTTCCTGATAGTTCTGGCTTCTACACTCTGCGTCAACTTTCCCTGTTGTTTTGGCAGTTCCCTGCAGTTCCGGCTTCTGCCCTCTACCTCACCTTTCCTAGCTGTTCCAGTAATTCCCGACAGTTCCGGCTATTCCCGAGAATTCCGAATTCTGTCCTCTGCGTCAGCTTTCCCAGTTGTTCCGACAATTCTGGCAGTTCCGACTTTTGCCCTTTGCGTCCCTCTCTCCAGCTACTACACTGATCCTCCCGATGCTATCTCTGCCTCTCTGCTTCTGTATTCATCGCCCCTCAGCTGCAACTCTGATCACTCTCTCAACTTTCTCAGCAAACCCAACCCTAAAAAGTCGAAATCTTGATCTCTTGGTGTATTCTCCAAGTGACCATCAAGCCTCCTCTTATACTTGTCTGTAACAACCCATTTACATATCCGTCTAAGTTAAGTGATATAAAATATAAATTAAATGGTATAAATTAATATAAGTTAAATAATAAAAAGTAGTATAAGTAAATAATATAAGTTAAATAATATAATTAATGCTATAAATTAATATAAAGTTAAATGATATAAATTAGTATAAGTAAATGATATAAGTTAAATAATATAAATTAAATGCTATAAATTAATATAAAGTTTACACTTGAATATGTATAAAGTTAAAGTTCATAAAATAAATGGAAGTATATATTAAAGCAAATATAAGAAACATTCGGGTAACCTTTTGAAAAGATCTTTCAACCCATAACTGAAACCTCTGCGCAGTCGACAGCAGCCTCCGATCAATAAATATCTAAGGAAATGCATGTGGGAGGTGTCGAGTGCTACACCAGCGGTGGGGGGAGGCTGGGAGGCGGTCACCGAACCCCTCGGTATAAAACCACTGAGAGGGCTAAGGAAAACGGACGGGAGGAGAAAACGAAGAGGGCAGAGGGAGAACGAAACAGGAACGGAAGCAGCTGAAATTGACCTGAGGTTCTGGGCACGGGGCCAGTAAGTGAAGCTTACTGAATTGGCTGGGAGGAATTGGTTTCCCAGTAATCGATTCAACTTCAGAGAACGAGAGCAGACAATAATTTACCAGTCAGTAGTTCTGGTAAGTTTAGATTTTCATTATTTTACGGTTCTGCATATTTCAGTTTTCAGTGCGTAAAATTTTAAGTTTTTCAGTCTTTACATTTTCTCTTTGACAAATCAATGGACGAGATGAAGTCCCTAATCAATGGCTAAGATTAGATCTGGCTTGATCCATGACTTTTGGACCATTCTAACACAGTTTTATATTAATTCACATTAATATTTTAATTTCCCTAAGTTTAGACTTAGGGACTCCATTGAAAATATTAATTATTTTAATATCTCCCCAATTGTTTAGAATCTGCCCAAACCCTTTCTGGGTATTGGAGATCTCATGTACCTTAGCCTCGCCACCAAATTTCGTGGCTAGAGCACATCCGATGCTAACCCAAATCAACACTCCCTCTTAGGGAGGACTATGCTTTAGAAATGCTCCTCACTGAGCATCACCCTAATCATCTGGCATCAGCCCCTATGCTGATACTAGGCCTACTGCCCATCACCTGTACTGCTACATCCTATATTGCTATCCATGGCCCTGCCACTGCTGCGTATGTACTGCAACTCCCTCTCATCTTGTTGCATCGTGTTGCCCATAGCACTATCACTGTTAACTGTTGCATTGCAACCCAGTTACTGAGAAGTAAGTAACTGATCTCCCAACTCTGACATCTCTGTTAGGCTAGAGACACCCTCGATGCTGAAGCTCCCCCTGTCATTGACAAGTGCTCCCTCTCCGACCTTTGCGTTGCTGCGACAACTCCCTGCATCTTGCATCATTGCACACCTCTTTGTGCCATCTTGCACTAGTGCAACACTCTCGTGCTTCTTGCATTGCCGCCTCACACTGTCCTGGGAATCCTGCACTGTAGCTCCTTTTGTCGGTCCATCCGCTTCCATCTCTATTAACATTCTCTGGTACAATTACTCCTCTTTGAGGCTCCCGTAGCAAGGTCTAATCCAAGAGGCTGGGTACCTCGAGGATCCTGCCCCTCATCACCTATAGTCTGCTTGACTACAACTCAATGTCTTCCCACTTCTGCTCAAGTGGTGTGTGCGCACTCATGGCACACAAAATAGAAAGGACCCTGGCCTTCCAAATGACAAAGTTGGTTGCCTCATCCAACCTGTCCTGATCCCTCAGCCCATTCGTGGCCATCTCTCTGCTCTTCTTGTTGACTCCTCCGAGTGTCTCTACTTCTCGCCTAGAAGTTCTCTGTTCGACTCCTGCTGAGTCTACTTCCCGTCTGGAAGTTCTCTATTCGACTCTTGTTGAGTCTACTTCCCGTCGAGAAGTTTTCTGTTCGATTCCTGTTGAGTCTCTCTACTTCCTGCCTGGAAATTCTTGGTTCGACTCCTGCTAAGTTTCTCCACTTCCCGTCTGGAAGTTCTTAGTTCGACTCTTGCTCAGTCTCTCTACTTCCCGTCTGGAAGTTCTCTTCTGGACTCCCTTTGAGTCACGATTTCCCACCTAGAAATCCTGCCAATGTCAAGTTGCTCCTCTCTGATCATTTGTGCAACAACACTGATCTGGATTGCTTGGCTAGAAATCTACCTTGGCAGCAACTCCCTCTACGTTGGCCTTTTCCTGTTAGGTATTGTTCTGACTACAGTACCCCACCAACTCCACTCTACAACTTACCCACAGCCTCCTAAACCCTAGAAAACTGAAGGTTAGAGCTCCTAGGCTCTGCACAATCCCAGCACCGACAGATCAGCTTCCTCGACCAACTGTGTCAGCCCTCCTGGCTTCTGGGTGGCTTTGTGTGAGCCTGTCTTTGCCTCCCTCAGCCTCTACGCTGCCTCTTCCTAGCTCAATCTTGATGATGCAGGCACTACGTCAACCCACTTGGGACAACGATTTTCTATTGTTGTTGCTTTGCTCGGCTGATGTCCTCGATTCTCCTGTGATCTGCAACCACCCTCTGATACCATGTTGGAATTTCTAAGTCTGACACGTTAGAAACCCTTCATGCACTTCACTGATTTATTCCTACCTACTTGTTCTGTTAATTAACAAGTTATTTACCATGTAAATACTAGAAATAAATACAAGCACATGCTCAACACATTACAAATCATCAACTGAAGGAAATAGAAACAAGCACACAAGTGACACCATTGTTTTTGGGCTAATGTCCCCAAAAAAACCCAGTGCGGGAAAATCAGTGCAGCTATCTGAGGGTTTGATTTATTAAGCAGTTTCAGAATACAATCTGGGTGCCAAATCTAGCTCACCCAACAGAGAAAAATCTCGGCAGTAGCACCTCTCTACTCGGAAGCAGATATTCTGGTTAAAACTCGGATAAACACTCCGGCAGCTCCACAACTCCAATCTGCCCCACGAAACCCCAACATCAGCTTTGGCAATTTCGGCTATTCCTGGCAGTTCCGTCTTTTGCCCTTTGCGTCAGCTTTCGCAGTTGTTCTGGCTGGTTCGGCTGTTCCCAATAGTTCCAGCTTCTTCCTCCTGTATCAATTTTCCCAGTTGTTTCAGTAGTTCCCAGCAATTCTGGTTGTTCTTGATAGTTCTGACTTCTGCCCTCTATGTCAGCTTTCCCAACTATTTCAGCAGTGCCGGCTTTTGTGCTTTGCGTCAGATTCCTGGTTGTTTTGGCAGTTCCGGTTGTTCCCGACAGTTCCGGTTTCTGCCCTCTGCATCAGCTTTCCCGGCTGTTCCGGTAGTTCTAACAGTTCTTGGCAGTTCCAACTATTCCTCGCACTTCCAGCTTCTGCCCTCTGCGTCCCTCTCTCCAACTACTGCGTTGATCCTCCTAGTGTTATCTCTGCCTCTTTGCTTCTGTATTCACTGCCCCTCAGTTGCAACTCTAATCACTCTCTCAACTTTCTTAGCAAACCCAGCCCCGAAAAGTCGAAATCTTAATCTCTTGGTATATTCTCCAAGTAACTCTCGAGCCTCCTCTTATACTTTTCTCGTTGGTAGATCAACGACCAAGATTAAGTCCCTAATCAACGACTAAGACTAGATCTAGCTTGATCCATGACTTTTGGACCATTCTAACACAGTTTTATATTAATTCACATTAATATTTTTAATTTCCGTAAGTTTAGACTCAGGGATTCCATTAAAAATATTAATTATTTTAATATCTCCCCAACTGTTTAGAATCTGCCCAAACCATTTTTGGGTATTGGAGATCTCATGTGCCTTAGCATCTGCACCAAATTTCGTAGCTAGAACACACCTGATGCTACCCCAAATCAACAAAATCAACTATGGGTCAACAACATGATGCAGAGGCATCCACTCAAGGGGACTCACGCAGATTTCTAGAAGCATGCACAAGGGACATGAATTACGATTATTCTATGTTAGCTTCCAGATTGGAAGAAGAAGTCACTTTTTTAGCAAGCTCTGCCTACTCTAAGGTTTGGTATATAGACAGTGGAGCTTTTTGACATATGACAAGAATCCAAGAATGTTTTTCAGATTATTAGGAAGAAAGAATGAATTTTCAGATCACCATGGGAAATAAGGCAAAGTGTATTCCAGTAGGAAGAGGTACTAGGGTCTTTCAAACCGGAGCAGGAGAGCGGCTTTGAGCAACCAATGTGTTGCATGTGCCAGGATTAGGGATGAACTTACTCTTCATATCTCAACTTCAAAACAAGGGCTATGATCTTTTCTCAATTAAGGAGAAAGTATATGTCAAACACCCTAGTTGGAAAATGAATGCCTAGATTGGAATCAGAAGTAACAGGTTGTACAGGTTGCAACAAGACTCACCAATGGCACTGATAAGCAGTAATGGAGACAAAGATTTAAATGAACTATGGCACAAAAGGATGGGACATTTACACCATGGGGCTTTGAGAATTCTCTGGAAAACAATATCAGGAGTTCCAGAACTAAGTACCGAATGAGATGATGTGTGCAAAGGGTGCGCTCTGGGTAAGTATGCCAAAGCAGCGTTTTCGAGAAGTAATAGTAGGGCAAAGAGCGTGCTAGGATTGATACACTCAAATATCTACGGACCGATGTCCACAAAAGCTCTTAGTAGTGCCGAATACTTCATCACCTTCATCGATGACCATTCTAGAAAGACTTGGATCTACTCTCTAAAAACCAAGGATGAGGTTTTTGGTCAATTCAAAGAGTTCAAGGCTCTAGTGGAGAATTTGACAGGAAAGAAGATAAAAGTGTTGCGCTCAGACAATGGTGGAGAGTATATTGAAAAGGACTTCACTGATTTTTGTGCTAAGGAAGGCATCAGAAGAGAGTAGACAACTCCCTACAACTCGGAGCAAAATGGAGTAGCAGAAAGGAAAAATAGGACTATTGTGGAAGCAACTAGGGAAATGTTGTATGATCAAGATATGCCTAAATTTCTGTGGGCAGAAGCATGCAACACGACAATTTATGTCCAGAACAGGACTCCACATAGGGCATTGGGCGAAATCACTTCGGAGGTCTTCACAGGGAAGACACCTGAAGTCAGTCATTTCAGGATATTTGGGAGTTTAGCGTATTGCCATATACCCGAAGAAAAGAGAAAGAAATTAGATCAAATTGTTGAGAAAGGATATGATTGAGAAAGGTACAACAAGAGGAGCTATGATTGTGCACTACATCAATGAGACCGTCAGTTTATCTTGTTCAGGGAAATTTGGCTATCATAGTTGTTGACAACAAAGCCCTAGTTTGTATTCCTTGTATCAGTGGATGTATGAGGGTCATTATCCCTGGTACAGGGGCCCTAAACAATTGTATTACAGTTTGTTAATATAATGAAGTTGGATTGTTAAAATTGTAAAAAGTTGTCTATATTTGTGCACATGTTAATTTACTGTTGTTTATATTATGTTGTGCAAAGTAGTTTGTTGTGATATTTAGATTGGTAGTGTTAGTGACTCTAAGACCCTAACCTAGATTCTAGTATCGTGGAAAAACAACATGGTTTCAGAACTACTTTGAAGGGCCAATGAATCAAACTGTGCACAGCGAAGTACAACTTAAGAGGGAGTTGATCACATTGTTGTTGAAGGGCTCACAACAATGTCGAAGTTGTCTGTTGGTCTAAGGTATGAGGACAGGTTGGAAGGGTTGTCCAACCATGGTCCATGGAAGGAAATAATCAAGTTGGTTTTGATGGTGAACAGGATCTGGGACTTTGCCGAGAAAGTGATCAAGAAGTCATCTGACCCTAAGGAGTTGGAAGTGTACTAAGAGTTGGATACGAAGGCGAAGTTGACCATCCTAGATGGTGTCAAGGTTTCCTTAATTCCTCATCTGTCTAGGAAGAACATTGCTCATGAAATGTGGGAAGCTCTTCAGAATCTGATCCAGAATAAGAATGAGAACTGGGTATTGGTATTACAGGATAAGCTGAAGGCCACCAAGATGATACAAGGTGAGGGGGTGACTTTGTATCTAACAGGGTTGTCTTAGCTTCGAGATGAGCTCGCTGCCATCGGTGAGACTGTTTCAGCTTTTGAGATGGTGAGGATTTCCTTGAAGGCGTTTACTCCAAAGTGGAAGTTTATTCATCAAGGGGATCAATTCCAGGGACCAGATGCCAAACTGGAACAAGTTGTGGGATGACTTCACTCTGCAAGAATTGTGAGATGAGGATTTTCATCCGAACAAGAAGGGTTCTGATGATGATGTGGCTCTCGCAGCAAGAAGGACTTGAGTTAGATCATGTGTTTCAGTTGCGGTGAGTTTGGTCATTATTCGATGAAGTGTCCAAGGAAGAATTTGGGAGATGATCAGAAGAAGGGGGGGAAGAAGGTTGCAGGTGTTGCCACTTCTACCAAGATTGATAACCCCTCTAGGAGATTGGAGAGTGAGGACTTTGCCTTGATTTCTCGTTTCTCTCAGGGTACTGTCGACAAGGCTACATGGTGTGTGGCCAGTAGTGCATCAAGGCACACAACAGGTTCACAGGACGTGTTCAAGACTCTATTTGAGTGGGACTTAATGTTGCACATCGTGTTGGGCGACAAGAGTCAGAAAGAGATAATAGGATCAGGTATTGTGCCATTCAAGATGGAGTCAGGCCAGCGAGTTCAAGATGTATTGTTCGTACTAGAACTTAGATATAATGGGTTGTCTGTCTCAGCAATCAAGTAGAAGGGGTTTGAGGTGCTATTCTAGGGTGGGAAAGTAAGACTCAATCCCAAAGGCTCTGCAGGTGTTGTGATTGGAGTCAGAGAGCATGGTCTATATAGGCTAGCTGCTAACAGGCAAGCCTATAGATCATGAGAAGAAGAAGGAAGAGAAGGTCTAGGTTCCAGAGGTTTAGAGGGAACCAAGTTCTAATGGAGGTTTGTAGGTTCAGAGGGAGAATGTACAGCCCAAGAAGAGTGCGTGGTCAGTGGGGAGCAATGGTGCTTGTACAACTAGCAAGAAGGAACTGTAGAATGGTCTAAAAGAATTTCAGGAGAAGAAGATGGAGGGTTCCAGTGGCAATGACACTTCCGACAAGGCCATAGTTCATGCTACAATGTTTGTTGCAGTTATGAGTGGCAGGAGTTGGGCTAGTGTCGCCAACAATGACAGTGATGATGACTTACTTCCTAGTCTTGGAAGTACCTCCCTTGCTAAGTGGGAGTGTTGAGATTGGTAGCTTGGGAGATACTCCATGCCCTAGGGTTCGAGTATTGGAGAAATGGGCACAACAAAAGTGGTTTGTGGGCTTAGAACCCAAGATTTGGGCTTTGTTCCCAAGCTTCTGGGTGTGAAACCACTAGGAATTTTGGACATGTAGCCCTTGGAGATTGTAGAGGACCCTAAAAGGAGCTAGGGGACACAAAGAACACCAAGAAAGGACATGTAGTTTGTAAGATAATAATTTATTTGTGTGACAGTTGGGCTTGCACAAGAAAAGACAAGTCGGCTAGAGTAGAAGTAGCCCTCATGACAAATCGTTCAAGCCCAAAGAGAAGCATATAAGTAAAGGAAGTCATTGAAGCTTATAGGGACATCCAAGTGCAACACAAGAGCAACTCAGATAGGAGGAATACATTTGCCTTGGCCACAGAACTTAGGAGCTTATCGGAGAGGAGAGATAGATCTGTTTTGGGCTCATCTTTCATGACTGTCTAAGACGAGTAGGATGCAGATTAGACAGAGCAAGGGAGGAGTAGTTCTGTGCATCTTTTTGTGGAGGATCTTTCTGTTTGTACAGGCCGAGAAGCACAGTGACTTGAGGAGATAGGGTCGAGCCACTATAGTGTTGTTTGAGAGGGTTGTAACGGCCTAAACAGGTGGTTGTAGCAATTTTCTAAGGCAGTGGATTGCAGAGGCTTGTAAAGGGAAGGAGACTACAGACTTTTGAAGGTGATTAAACCACAGTTGAAGGGCTAGCGTAAGATACATGCGTGACCTAACCAGTTCAGTCCCTTGAAGGACAAAGAGGACTGCTAGGAGAGGCGGATTTGGATGCTCAGGGAATAATCTTTGAAGGACTAAAGAAAGAGGTCAAAGGGAGCAGTTTGACCATCCCAAGTTCATTGTTGAAGAAGGACATTTGACAGTGATAGGTGGCAACCCTCCAGCCCAAAATTTGTCTTCATTGGAGCACCGCAAGAAGGCATTACAGGGAAGAAATCCCAAAGGAGCTGAGGAGCAGTAGTGGGCAATTGAGAGTTGTTCACAAACGGAGTCGTGAACAACTCAACAAAAGACCCGAAATGTTGATGCATTGATAGACGAATGATCAATTAGAGGGCAGATTTATAAGCCATGTTCAGTGACCTAAAGGAGCAGGACCATTGATAAAGGCAAAGTTGCAGATTGGGAGCAGATGAACTAGAAGTTGTGTTTAGGGTACGACAAGAGGAGCTATGATTGTGCACTACATCAACTAGACCATCAATGTATCTTGTTCAATGCAGTTTGGTTGTCATATTTGTTGACAACAAAGCCCTAGTTTGTATTCCTTGTATCAGTGGATATATGAGGGCCATTATCCATGGTACAGGAGCCCTAAACAATTGTATTACAGTTTGTTAATATAACGAAATTGGGTTGTTAAAATTGTAAAAGGTTTTCTATAATTGTGCATGTGTTGATATACTATTGTTTATATTCCGCTGTGCAAAGTAGTTTGTTGTGATATTTGGATTCGTAGTGTCATTGATTCTAAGACTCTAACCTAGATTCCATTATCGTGGAAAAACAAAATATGTGTCCATAGTTATGGCATTTGTAGCATTCAACATTTGTCTTGAGTGATGAAGCAACAAACATATACATTCTGCTGAAATCATTGAAATATCTGTATTGAGTTCCTACAACCTTACTTTTATTAGTTTTTGTAGCATCGAAGGTGTTGTAATGTCGAAACTTTGTGGAGAGGCTAAAACACAAGAATTCTCCATAACCCATAAATCTTTTATGGACGATTAGCCTATTTTTAAATATTTCCTAAGTCTAAACTTAGGAAAATGGTTTAATTAATCAATATTAATTGAGAAAGGTGTGAATCATCTAGAAACTCACACGAATGGACTAGAGAATAATCTTTGTCCTTGATAAAGTTTTAATCTTGGCCATTGGAGTCCCAATAGAAGATTTTAAGAAGAAGTCGATGGGTAGATGGAGAACACACACACTTGAGATCGATTTTCTTGGGCAGTTGATTTTCTAGAGAGTAGTAGTAGTTGCCAGAAAAGTTCGAGCCAAAGAAGGGAAGTAGAGATAGGGAGGGACAAGGATAGTGATCTGAAGGAATATTTTCTAGTTTGGGAGAGTACTTTGCAGAGAGGCAGAGACAACTACAGAGAGGATGCGCAAGGGTTGTGTAGAAGCCTCTAAGAGGCAGTTCTATTTGCAGATTCGGGAAGTCGTTTCAAAGTTCCCAAGGTAGGAAAATTTCGCAGAGGCCAGGAGAAACGTTTTCACTGTTCAGAGTCAGTGGCAAGTTGAAGAGGTAGCTCAGTGTGAGATCTAGCTATATGGATTTGTGCCTACATAGAGGATGACATAGGGAAATTCATGGAGGGGTTTCAGAGGCCAATCTTCAGTACCAAATTGCTTGTGGGATGAGGAAAATTCCTCACTAGATTTCTGCCAGTATTTTGTGTGCACGATTTCTAGTTTTCGGCATCCAGATTGCACTCAAATTATTTCACTATTGCTTAATAATTTAAACCTTCAGTCGCTACACTGGTTTTCCCAAGTTAGGTTTTTCCGGGGACCTTTATCCAAAAACAATAGTGTCATATTTTCATGTGTGTGCTAGTATTTTCTTAGTTTCCAATTAATCTTCCACAATATTTTTATTTTTGAAGGTTGCAATGTGATTTATTCAATATTTGTCGTAGCAAATAAACTATTAATTAATTTACAATTAGAAGAATAATTTCCAGTTCCTACGATAGTTGAAATTTTCACATGGTATCAGAGCAATTTTGATCAGAAGCAGAAATTCGTTGTTCAGAGGGAGCAATAGGAGGAATTTTCTTAGGGTTGCGCAGAGCTTAGCCAGGCAATGAGAATTGCTTGAGCAATTCAATTTTTTAGTGCAGGTTGGCAGAAAAAATCGGCTTGCTAGTTCGAGGGATTCTAGCAGGTAGAAGGGCAACTGTAGCTCAGAATAACGCTGAGCAGATTCCTTGTTTGGGCGTAGAAGGGTTTTGCAGTAGAATCAACGTCGGGTGGAAGAGAAAGTGCACACACAGAGAGAATTTCTCTCAGGGAGTTTGTTAAATTTTAGGTATGTTCTATGCTTAGAGCAATTTATTTCAATTTTCACAGTTAGCTCAATGTCCTTTCCAGATTAGCAATCACATCAACATAATAGTAAATTGTAGATAGAACATAAACATAAATGGCCGAAGACAAGCCAAGACAAGAGGACACAAGATGTGGTGCTAGCCAGGGACAAACCCCAATGTGGGGAAACCCTTGATCAATTCTTCTTATATGTTATTCAATAGTTCAACAGAGAGAGAGAGATAGTACATATACAACAAAAGTCAACACTTTTGACTTATCTAAATAAGAGCATAGATCATCTCTAAGAAGATGATACATGAGGTAGCTAAACTCAGTTGAAGACATGTTGCTTCAACTAATTCTCCAAGGTGACTCCATCACCATGTTGCACCTATCATTGTGCTGCACCTCATCATCATGTTGCACCTCACTGTGCTGCACCATGCTGCACCCATCATCATTATGCTGCATCTCATCATGCTTCACCAATCATGAATGTACCCATCATTGTATTGCTGCACTATGCTGAGCTCTTCATTGCACTATGCTGCACCCAAATGCATGTTGCAATACCTCATCATCTTGTTGCTGTATGCATTCTCGCTGCTACTATATGTCCATCATTACCATGTTGCTCCAATGTCCAACAACATTCATCTACACCATGCTGCACCATCATATGCTGCACTGTACATCATGCTATGCATTGTTGCTCCTATGTGCACTATGTTGCACTATACAACATGTACTCATTGCTGCTCCTATGTGCACTATACATCCTGCTATGCTACTCCAAGTCTGTATAGGATTAGGGCTGACTGCGTCAAAACTTTGACCCAACGCACTACACAATCGTTTTTGCAATACTGTTGTATTGTTGTTCCTGGTTAGGGCATGTGCACGCTGCAACAATCCTTATCAACCCACACAAACAACCTCCAAATAACTGCGACCTAGTCAAGGTAAAGTGTTGCCTCTATATGTTGTTGTTCTGGGCATATGGCAGCCTCTCAAGCCTACACGCAGCCCTGTTTTGGAGTGGCTAGGCCTGCGACCTACCACAGATCTCTACAACACCCTAACAACCCTCCAAAAAAGTCGTACATTACCTCTTTCTGCCCTCATAGACTTGCCTGTTCCCTTCTTCAAACTCGGCTTGGCTGTAGCATAGAATAACCCTCCACGCAGTCACCAAGAGGCTCCAACAGCCCTAAGACACCCACATTGTCCCTACCTTCTTTTCTGGTTAGGGCATCCTTTAGACAACAAGTTAGGGAGCCTCTTCACTGCGTTTAGGGTATCTCTTTTCCAGCATCTAAGGGTTGTCTCAAACAACATATAGATTAGGGCATCTAGGGTATGATAGGACTGCGTTTAGGGACAACTGTTAGGCCTCCTTCACCGTGCTATATCTCCCTTTGAATTGCAGCCAAAACTTCACAAGAACAACGGCTAGGGCATCCTTCTTTTACTACAAATAGGGTCTCCTTCTAGACCTGCATTTAGGTCTTCCTCCTCTTAGACTTCTCTTCCACTAAAACCCAAAACAAGTGGAGAGAAATCAAGAGCGAAGTGTGTGTACAAATGACTATCAAGTCACCTTCTTTTATACTAAAACGTCGAGCACACATGGGGGTTATTTGGTTGCTGGCCAACCTTGACAAATTGTCCCATAACACAAATAAATTCATCTCTCCATGGATACTTATCAGAATCGAATGATCTTTAGATCAATCCTACACCTCTCGATGAGAGGGATCCAAGAAAAATATCAGCGGCCATAAATAAGATGACCCACATGGAGTTTGGCGCTAGTTGCCAATTTTAACAAAGTTTCTAGCCTAGAAATCTGATTTTCCCAGTTGCAGTCGACAGTTATTGCAGGCAGTTTTTCTCACTCTTGATGGGAGTGTGAATAGCAGATTCAACAACGAAGAAGAGGAAGAGGGAGATTTTCGATCAGATTCAAAGATGGCCATAGCTAGGCTTAGAGATTGGATAGTTTCAAGGGAGCCTCCAACTTTGTCATCTGGAAGGCTAGGATTTCCTTCCTGCTGGATGAATATGGCCTGAAAGCCTATGTGGATAATGTGGTGGTAGTTCCCCGGGATGCAGATCAACTGAAGGAGTATAGGAAAGAGATACCAAAGGCAAAGCAGTTGATCCTGGATGAAGTTCGGGACCATATAGTTTCACATATATCTAGCAAAGGCACTACTAAGTTGATGTGGGATGCTCTTGACCAGCTATATTAGGATACTTCTGAGCAGCGGAAGATGTTCTTGTAGGAGAAGTTGAGAAGCATTAGAACGCAGAAGGGTGAAGGCATATATCCCTTCCTCACTAAGATTCAGGAGGTTCATGATCAACTTGCAGTCATTGGGGAAGCACCTTAACCGACAAAGGTTGTACGATTGGCACAAGCTTTGCCTCTAACATCCAAAAAATCATGCTACAACAAATACCTAAATATCATCAAAATCATTTCCTATCATGGGTTCTTTGTCATTAATATCACCCTCTAAGCATTAACATAAGATAGAAAAAACGTAGCATGTAAAGTCAAGACTTTGTTTGAGTGATGGGCACATTTTTAGCAATGTCATGATAGAGGAGTTCGACAACCAATGTTACTGACATCAAGGTACATAAAGGGATTGGTGCTCTTGAATAAATATGAGTTCCATACAGACATGACAAAATCCAATGGAAACATTACAATCCCCCAAATCATGAAATCCTTAAAAACTAATAAGTCTGTTGGATTTTGAGTGAGAATTAAAATTTTGCTTTCTCCATATGAAATCCAACGAGGTCATAACCACTCTCAAACATCCTGAGTCATTTCATGGTAATGTTAAAAATTCAAGTAAAAATGACATTCTCCTTTATATGAAAATGAAAGATAAAGGAGAATGTCACTTTTACTTCAAGAATTTAACATTACCATCAATTGCATATCAATACTAGGGCCATAGGCTTGATCATTAGGTTGCCCCACTAAAAAATTATTGTTTCTTTGAAGAACAATTGCATTTGGAACGTGTTTGCAAAAAAAAATTGCGAAAAAAGGTAGGGAGTGACAATCGGAAGCGGATTTGCAGGGGGCTACTCCCCCGCAACCCTGGCTTAGTCCCAACTTTCATTCATTAAATCAGCTCCTGCGAGTTGGTTTAGTGGAGGAATTTGTTGTAGTATAAGTGCATTCGAATTAGCTTTTAATCCATAAGTTTTTTTCATCACATGCACTCAAGTTTTCCTTGCATATTTCAGCCTTTTGCTTCTCTTGTGTGCTAAGTTATCCTCTTGATGTTGTATAGGGGTTTGGAGATAGATTCAAATTGGGAAGGTTTGAAAGCAAACTTGGTTGGAGAAGGAGAACTAAAGTGCATATATTGGAGGCCTTCTCACATCCAAACCCTTAAAGGCTACCACCTTCTTTTCGCTACTCATTTTCTTGTTCCAAAGCCTCACATGTTGTGAGGAGTTGCAACTTTTATATTTCATTTTTTCATTCAAGACTTTCAAGTCTTTCTGAATGAGAGTTTTCTTGTAACATTTCTCAAAAGCAGTTATTTATCATTTGTTGTAACTCTTGGGAAAGAGTAGTCTTGCTTTTCAAGAATATTGTAAAAAACTTCCCAAAATAGTCCATTTCTATAAGAGGGCACTCACATCATTAATAAAGAAAAACTATTTTTCTTTGGGAGCTTGGGGATTTTCCCCTTGGCATCCCATCACTCTCTCTTTTGAGGGAAGGAGGTCTTGAATGTGCTTGCTGTGATTTCCTCTTTCATTCCTTTACATTTCTCGTAAGTTGACTAGCTTACATTTTCTTTTGTTTCATGCTAATGTTCATGTTATGCTTATGAGACTTTCATGATCTAGTTGCACGCTCTATCCATTCACTAACGCGCATTTTATCTTGAGCTAGTTGGTTAGTTTATGCTTTATCTCACTTGACTATCACTGCATGCAAAGTTTTACTTGATCATTTACATGTTAATGCTCTCATAGTTTGACCTCATTTCCATGAAATATCTTCTTTCATGCTTTAATTTCATTTACATGTAAAATTTCTAATTTCCAATCACATGCTCTATAGATAGTTTTGCTTTCACTTGATTTAGATTGTTTACTAACTCATTGCAATTTGTCTCATTTCATTTGCAATTTTCTTTGAGCACTCTTCAAATTTGAAGTATTTGCAATTGATCATTTTGGTTCACTTAAATCAACCTCCAACATAAGTTGGTTGTATAGAAAATAGGAGACCCTCCTCAATATTCATATACCCAAGTTTGGAGAAAGGTAAACACGTGACTTGGCAGTTTAGGATTGTCTTAGTCCAATGTTGGAGCACTTGCACGTGAATTGACTTGGTAGACTAGGTGGATACTCATTAATGAAGCTAATCTTCTCCACTTGAGGCTCCTTGCAACCATCTCTATCCTTATAAGGGTGAAGGCCTAGAGAGGAAGTTTCACCTCAAAATAGGTCTAATAAAGTAAACCAAGAGCACTTTACATCACATATTACATCATTGCAATATCTCTTGTGTTTATGCTATCTTGAAGTTATCTCATGTCATAGTTGATCAAGTTTCATTTTCAAGCATTATTTACCTTCAAGTAGCATTTTACACTTTGCAAATATTTTGAATTTACTTCCAAGCATTTACATTCCTGTACTTGAAATATTTTTTATTGAAGCTCGCTTGTCTTGAAGTATTTCTTATTTTATTGTTGCATTTTCACTTTCAAGTATATTTCATGTGAGCAAATCTTACTTTCAAGTACAATTGTATCTCAAGCATTTTACTTGCTATCTTTTTCACTTGCATGTTCTTACTTAACAAGTACTATTTCTTCCCTTGATCATTTCATTTTGCAAGTTTATTTATTTGGCATTGGTCTCATCATTTTATTTCTTGCAAATTATCTTTCATATTGGTATCATTGCTTTATATATTTGTTCATAAATGGTTATCTCTATATGCTCAGGGTGATCTTATATACTTGTCCAAGTATTTACATGGTTCAAGTGGTTTATTGTAAATAGGTAATTTGATGGTTGATGTATCTCTTGGCTAACTTATCATTTATCTCCTAGAACTTGCTTAGTGAAGCACTAAGCAAGCCTTAGATTTTCCTAAGGGTCTACCGCCCTTGGCTTTGACTAGGAGAGAGCCTAGATAGAGGAGTTCGAAACTAGGTAACAACCCCAACTCATAGCTTGCTCCCAAGGCCACACTAAGTGGAGTTAGATATTTTCTCGATGCTAACCGTATGTATGGACTTAGGAAAAAACAGTGACAATGGGTAGCCTTCCAGATAGTTTATTCAAGTTTTCCCCTTGGTGAGATCAAGTCAAGATTTTTCCTCTATGGAGATTTGAGATATCCATGTTTATATATATATATAATATATATATATATAATATATATATATATATAGCACTTATCTCTCGGGGCCGCTATTTTCTTACAAATGCCATATTTTTAGAAACCACAATATAACAATTTACTATTAATCATATGACTTCTCTATAACAAGGTACACCATAGAGTCAACATAAACGAAGTAGTCATCCTGATCCATGGAAACTTCTTAGCCTAGGAGAAAACAAGGTAATAAAGTGATGAGTCTTCCTACCATACGTTTTTTTTTCTATTCTCAATGCTAAAGGGAGGAATATATGCCTGTATCTGTGTGTAGATAGATGGAAAGAGTCGTTATCATATGCAATGAATTATGATCTTGTATGAAATCAACATTCTTTAACTATACTTGTTATTTGTTGTTTTTGAAACCTTGCTCATATTATACATAAATGGATTCAACATGCAGCTCTTCTTGAGGCTACACGGAAATATACTTTCAAGGATTTGACATCACGAGTTGCAAGTGGATTTTCTTCTGGAAGGTAAAATAGTTTGTTAATTTCAAATTTCATAATGTTCACTTTGTCATGAATTTGGATATATGAAATAACTAGGTAGCTCTCAATTCCTATAAGTGTTTTTTCCTTTGAAATGTTTACATGAATAAATGATGAATTGGTTCCCATTTTGACTATCATGTCTTATGGGCCCTCTTTTGGCTTGTGGTTCTCCATGTGATGTACATAATTGCAAGTCTTACTAGTATAGTACCATATCCCTATGTTGGGATTTTTTTACACATAAATACTCTCCTCCTTGTACTATGACCATAAAAGAGGGTACTTTTCTTGAGAGAAAACATCATTCATATCCACTATTCCTTTACTTAATAATTCACTTGAGCCCTTGGGCATGTGTTTCTTTGATCTCGCCTATGTATTTGATCCTAGTTGATATTATCAAATTATATATTGATAATAAATTTGCTTTGAGGTGTTTACAAAAGATAAGGTCATCTTTTACTTCTCGTTTATAATATTCTTGAATTCCACTCTAAGATCTATGTTAGGGTACGAGAATTGGACTCACCGAGAATAGTTGTCTTACCAACCATACAAGTGACTTGCTAAAAAATCTCAACAACTTGGTTAAAATTCAACCAAACCTAAAAAACCCTTGTAAGTATTATATGCACTTGTGCGCAACCAAGAAACTTGTATGTTTTTCCAAAACTTAGCATCAAACTCATTTGGAAACTTAGTTTCTATGATCAATCATTGAAATTGTTTTCTCTTTCATTTTAGAAGGTTGTAGTGTGGTTTTCTTCTTCGTTGTATTGTTTCAAGATTTCTCTAGGGTTTGTTGTTTTGAATATTGGCTTTCAACTGATTTTGGCAATTGAGAAAATTTGAAGAGTTTTATAGTTGAATTTCTACTTCAACTTTAAGGACTTCAAATTGATTTGTAAAATTTTAGTTGGTTTTAGAGATTGGGGATGAGTCTTTCATGTGGATTCACCCCTCCTTTATTGAGTAGAGTTCTCATGATGATTTTAACCATTTTTTATTGGAAAAGCTACCAATGATTTTGATTATGTTTGTTTTGTGTTGGTGTTATCTTTGCTATATATCATATTTTTGTTGAGATTGTAGTATTTGCATTACATTCTCACTACTATAATTGCAAAACTATCTGCTATCTTCCTTAAAGGTTTCCACTTGTTGACCACCACGAGTCAACTACCCATAGCAGTACGCCCCCTTTTCTTCGCAAAAGGGATAACACTTGATTGACGTGTTCATGCCATTCGACAGTCATCATCCACTTGATCATATTAAGTTGTAAACCCAATCTGCATGTTTAATTGTAAATAATCTTAGCAGAGTTGAGTCATGTATGTAAATTGCCTAGGTGGACCTAATTTTCTAGTGATAATCTACGTTCCGGAAGATTTTTTGTTTCACCGATCCATGATCGGCAGAGTTTTCCTTCAAACTGACCCCAAAGCCGGAATGAATTTTGTCATTAGAGTCTTAGGAGAATCCTAGTGTGTTAATCCGCTAGATTATAGTTGTATCGCAGAACTGGGTGGTTTATGAGGGTCTATGTCAAATGGGTTTTCCCCCCTTGAGATGTAAAGTTGTAAAAGGTCATGATTGTAAAGTGTCTTGAGGGTTAGAAAATGTTTTAATGCCCTCATAAGTCCTAGGTCCTAGGTGATTTTTCCAAAGGTTTAAGTTCGAGGATCCAAAGATAAAAATATATATATATATATATTATATATTATAATAAAAAATTAAAATTAAAAAATAGATAAAAATAATAATAAAATAATAAAATAAATAAAAATATTAAAAAAATAAAAATAAACAAATAAATAAAATCTAAAAAATAAAATGAAATAATAAAATAGAATAAAAACTTGAAAAAATGATAAAATAATAATATTTTGAGTAAATAAATGCAGAATTTCAAATTTTTAATGCATTAAAAATTCGACGGATGAGATTAAGAGATATCTTGTTCCTCATCAACGGTCGAGATCATTTTGACGTGGATCATTCAAACTAGCCGTTGGGAAATTTTCCTTTAAATAGGGTGCTAGGGGTCATTTGAGATGATTCGATCTGTGAGTCTTGCGCTGAAGAAAGCTCTCTTGTAAACTTTTTTCTAGAGCTAATAAAGAAAGACTTTGGGGTTGAAATCTTGTTGGTGTTACTCTCTTGAAGTGCTGTGAGATATTTTATTTTCTGCATATTTTCATTTTCGGCCATTAGTAACAACTTATTGTAGAGTATTGTTGAACACACGTATCTTGTTCACTTGCTAGGGTTTGAATGGTATTAGAATTTCTGAAATAATGGCAGGGATCTCCATTGCATCTGAAATCTAGTACTGTTTTTATCTCTTTATTGATGGTTGAAGTGAGCTGTGTAGGAAACCCTTATTGAAGAAGATCAATGGGCGTTTGGGGAAGTTCTCGGCTGAACCAGCCAACTCCCGTAAGCATTCTCTTGCAAAGCCTAGCCAGTTTCGATCCTGGGTTTATCATTTAAGTTTGTTTTCTGATTTGCATGAGAGATTTCTGAAGTTTTTCATAGTAAATCTGGAATTTTGATAATATTACTACTAATTATTGATAAATCTGGCTGTTTAAGAGTCAAAAGTTGTAAATGCTGTTTAGCTGATCTAGGGTTTTAGTTTCGTTTTATGCACATATTATTTTTGGGTGATTTTCCATTCTAGGTTGCAGGGTTTCTGAATATTTCGAGGTTTATCTACGTTGTTTCGCTGTCCAAGGGTTTCAATTTCAATTGCTTTCAGATCTGGAGGAAATTTTACAACGGTTTCATTGATATCAGCTTCTGGGGTTTGGAATATTTTTCCCGAGGACTGCAAAATCGTTTTTTTTATTTTTGTCCCTCAGCTATCCTTACCTGCCGCTGTCTGGCTCTTCTCATCGCCCATCCACCAAATCATTGAGCAGAATTCATCCATTCATTTGCCCCTGTGGCTCCAATCCCATCACGCTGCTCCATTTGATCTGTATTATTTTTCCAAGCCTGCAGGCGAAATTGTCAAAACCCTTCCAGCTCCACGCTGTTCCTACGCTTAATCCAGCTCCCTTCATCTCTGCTAACTCCACACACCTGCAAAGCACACGCTGCTGTCTCAGCCGTCCAGCTGCCAGCATTGTTCATTCTTCTGTCCACGTGAAAGCCATTGATTCCACCTGCGTCCAGCCCATCCGCTGCCTCATTCTCTCGCATCGTCCCACCAAGAACCCTCTCCGTCTCCAGCGTAAGTCCCTCACACTTCCGCTGCTCCGTTCATCTTCATGCCCGTCCAACCTGCATTCGCAACCAAAAAAAAAATAAAAAAATATACATATATATATATATATATATATATATATATATAATGCCTGCAATAAAAAAGGTGCCCACTGCGGCTTCATCCCCCGCCCTGCACACGTTTTTCTCTTCACTGATCTTTCCGTATGTCACAGTGACCTCCAGCCTGCGGCAAGATCATTTTTTTTTCTGCGCTGCCTGCCATCGGATTCACCAGACCTGCCCACGATAAAACACTTCAGCGAGGTTTCGATTTTAAATTTTTTTTTTTTTTTTTTTTCTTTACGTGGTAAATGTGAAACGTTTTAGTGTTAGCGCATTTTTTCTTTCTATATGCATACACGATTGTTTATATAGAGTATGTCTTAATATATAAAACGTAACAAAAAATAAATAAATTAAAAATATAAAAACATTTCTAAGTTTCATTTTTTGTTGTTGTTGTTTAGGTGTTAACTTTAGATTTAATTTTGGGCTCTAGCTTGATTTTAAATTTTAGTTTTGAAGTTTTAAAATTATTAAATTTTAGGTTTGGGTTTAGCATTAGTTTTCTTTAAACAGATTTAACTTTGTTTGAAGTTAGTTAAAAAAAAATAATAATAATAATAATAATAGTTTCAATTTTTTTATTTTTTATGCGAGTTAAGTTTTATTTTAGGATTTAAATTTAGTTTTTGTTATAGTTTAGTTAAATTTTATTTTATTAAAAATTCGTAAAAAATTATAAAATTATAAAAAGCATAAAAGGTTTTCTTTTAATATCCCAAAAAGCATAAAAATAAATTTTAGGCTTTTTGTTTATTTTGTTCTATAGTTTAGATTTCAAATTTGAAGTTTCATTTATTTAGACTTTAGTTAGCCTAGTCTTGTTTTATTTGAAAACATAAAAATATTTTGGAAATATTTTGCCAGATTCAGCCTTGGCTCAGGGATTTATTACATTTTATCTTTTCTGCTGAGGCTAAAATTTTGATGTGGGAATAATATTTATCATTTCTTTATATGGTTAAACATGCTCATTTGAAGATTAACTACATGAATGTGATCTCTAGTCAACATTTGAAATTGCGTGGTTGTTTAAAGCATTTATCTTTCGAAATTTTAATCGCTGGATCACTATTAAAGCATTGTGCATCTATCAAATATTTTGCATTACTTGAGTTATCTGATGGTAAAGGATTGTTGATGAGTTCATCTTTTCGCAGCATTTTCATTCAGCGATTAACTCTATAAGGCACTGGTCTGTGAATTTAATAAATCATTTTAGTGTTGGTTTCCCTTCGTGTTTCCCAACCCAACTGATTTACAGTTGGTCATCTATTTTCCTATAGGGTCTACCCCCCTTAGCCGCGGGAGACAGGCTTAAACGGAGAGATCGGGGATCAGGGTGACAACCCCCGGTCTGAGCGTTGTCGTGACAATCTGTGCGGCAACATTCTTTGGTGTCGTTGCCGGGGATAGAGTTTTTTCTGTCCTTGGTCCTTTCCTTTCGAGCTTTTCCGTATTTCACTTCCTGTCCTGGTGGCGACTCCACTTCATATATTATCTTCAAGAGTGTATACTAGAAGACATCCAAGCAGTCTGTGCAATCCTGCTCCTGATCACGAAAGGGCTCTCAGAGTACGATTACACAAACTCTCTTCTTGTACACTTCTTGTTAACCTTGGACAAAAAGCCTTTTTTGATATCCATTTACTTTTTACTAATCCAGTTGAGCACGACATCATGGACATATTCGCCCCATGTAACTTTGATAATATTCATGGTTATCCCAATGATATTCCAAAACATGGAATGGATAAATTGCCTATCTTTCAGGGAGATAACGCAATCAGTGCCAATTCACATCTGAAAGTTTTTAGTTCATGGTTGGGGAAATATGCAAGGGCCGCTAATTTTAATCATGAAGATGTTAAAATGACCCTTTTTGTTCTGACTTTGGAGGGTGATGCTCTAGATTGGTTTACGGAAAAGCCTCAAAATTCATTTGATTCCTTACAATCGATTGTTAACGTCTTTAAGGAAAAGTATGGAGATAAGCGAGAAGGAAGACACCTTGTGAAAGCTATCAGCATAATCAAAAAGAGAGAGAATGAAACTGCTGAAGAATTTAATAAAAGGTTTAATGATATTATTAAAGAATTACCTCAAGACTATAAACCTACCGACAAATCTCTTCGAGATTTTTACATTGATGCCTTTAGTCCTGAGCCATCTTATGAGTTAAGGCATGCTAGGCTTAATGATTATAGGGATTGCCAAGCCTTAGCTATAGAACTTGAAAAGGACAAGGCAACATATGGGAAGTCTGAGATCCCAGGTTTCGATAGGGCTGCTACGAAACTAAAAGAACCTAAAGGAAAAGCAGTTCAAAAACCTGAAAGCGAGCTTGTCCTCAAATTGCTTCAAAAGATTGAAACCATGGAAATTAATCATACTAAGGAAATAGCCACTTTGTAGAATAGGTTGGTCCAAATGGAAAGAACGCAAATGCAAAATTTCCAGCCTCGAAATAATAATAACAGAAATAACAATTGGCAAAAGAAGAGTCAATCTAGTGAGCAGACACCCCCTAATCCGTTTACTAGATTGGTTGATAATGCTCCTCCTTATTGTTGGGTTTGTGATGCTCTTCATGAAGAAGCCACTTGCCCTATCGTTAGAAGAATCTTAGATAATGGGATGTTTGGAGCAGGTGATCAAATAAATGTGGTAGGTAGCAAGTTTCCTTTGTCTATGGATGACTGGATAGAGGTGAAGGAAAATAGTCGTGACGTTATGAATCCTTCATCAACTTTTAGTATAAATAACCTTGAAAATGATGACTTTTTGGCTAGGTTATATGGTGAAAAACCCTCTCCCGAGAAAATCTTGGAAATTGCTAGAGATAAAGGTTTGACCTATCAGAGAAGGGATAAAGATCAAAGCGGGAATCAAATTCCCCCTCGAACTTTTAACTCTGGTTTAAACTCTGGATTAGATGTTGATTTGGGAAGTTGGTTTAACAATGCAAAAATCTGGATTCCGGTCTTTGAGATTGCTAAAATCCCTTCCCAAAGAGATAAATTGCTAAAAGCTATTCAAGATCCTCAAGTTAATATTTCTCAACAGAAGAATTGGGAAGTTGACTATCATGATGCTCCCATATACTTGCAAAGCTTAGATGCTGATAACAAAGATCACTAGCCTTTCTTTATCACCTTGTTAGTTAATGGATATAAATTGAATAATTGCATGTTGGATTCTGGTGCATCAGCTTGTGTAATGACTAAAAGGGTCATGGAATAGCTTAACTTAAGATTTTCTAGGCCCTACTATAACATATGTGCCATGGATTCTAAGAAAATTGAAGTGCATGGTTTGATCAAAGATTTGCAAGTTCATCTATCAGTTTACCTAGACATCATGATTGTTATGGATATTGTTGTTGTGGATGTGCCTGATGCTTGAGGTATGCTTTTATCCAGAAAGTGGGCCTCTGATCTAGGAGGAAGTATTCAGATGAATTGGTTATATGCTATGATTCCTTCTCCTAGGGGTGATGGTTTTGTAAGACTAAATAGAGAACCCGAAAGAAAATTTCATGTCGAAGATCCTAAGAGACCTCACAACAAGATAATCAAAGAGCAATCCGACATTGGGAACTATGCCATCATGTCTAATTTCATAATTCCTCCCGATGATAAGATTAAGGATCTCAGGGATAAAGTTTGGTATATGTACTTCGATGGTGTATCGTCTAGGCATGGTAAAGGTGCTGGAATAGTGCTTAAATCTCCCCTTGATCACATTTTCAAGTTTGCCTATCGATTAGAATTTGAAGCAACCAACAATGTTGCTGAATATGAGGCTATATTGTTGGGGCTTGAATTGGAAAAATCTTTGAAGATTAAGTTGCTTAGCATTAAGGGGGATTCTAATTTAGTCATCATGCAGCTTAAAAATAAATTTACATGCAAAAATCAAAGACTAAGGAATTATCAAAATGTTGCGTGGGATACTATGGAGCACTTTGATGCCCTTGACTTCGAAGCAATTCCAAGAGAGAAAAAGAGTCTGGCAGATGAACTTGCCGTAGCTACTACTACTTTCCAGTTATCTGATGAGCTAATTAAAGATAAGATTGAAATGGAAGTAATATTTAGACCATCTGTTCCAGATAACTTAGAGCATTGGCAGGTCTTCAATGATGAAAAGCAAGTCATTCGTTTTCTTAATAGTTTGGATGAGTTTGAGGATTTCCGGATAAATCCTGAGGAGGATGGATCTTTAATTCATGAGCATATCATAAATCCTACTCCTAGGAATGTGGTTGCCTTAGAGCAACATTTTAACCGGCATGATGCCATGAAGTTAGGAGAAGAAAATAAGATGGACCCAGACGAATATCTCGAGATAAACATTGGTACTTCTGAAAACCCTAAAATTGTTAAAATCGATAAAGGTACTAGTGTGGAGGAAAGGAAAAAGTTAACTAATTTACTTCGCGAATATCGAGATGTTTTAGCTTTTTCTTATGATGAATTAAGGGCTATAGGGAAAATGTCATGGAACATACTATCCCCTTAAAAGATGAAAATGCTAAACCCTTTCGCCAAAAACTTAGGCAAATTAATCCTAAATTAGCCCCTTTAGTTCAGAAAGAGCTTGCGAAAATGCTTGCAGCAGGAATTATCGCTCAAACCAGGCATTCGACATGGTGTTCAAATCTGGTGATTGTTAGGAAAAAGAACGGTACAATAAAGCTTTGTGTCGATTTCTGAAACCTTAATCTAGCATGCAAGAAAGATAATTACCCTTTGCCAAACATGGAAACTTTGTTGCAAGGAGTAACCAGTTCTGGAATGATGTTGTTGCTAGATGGTTTTTCTGGGTACAATCAGGTATGGGTTAAAAAGGAAGATCGTCATAAAACCACATTCACCACGCCATGGGGTACATTCGAATACATCAGAATGCCATTTGGATTAACAAACGCTGGGGCTGCATTCCAAAGGGCTATGGATTATGCCTTCAAGGGATTAATCGGGAAATTTATTGAGATTTATCAAGATGATCTTACTGTATTTTCTAAATATGGTATCAATCATGTAAATCATCTTAGGCAGGTTTTCGATAGATGTAGAGAATACGAGATTTCTTTGAATCCAACTAAGTCTGTTTTTGGAGTAACTGAAGGGAAATTAGTGGGCCATATCATCTCTAAGCATGGAATCAAGATTGATTCTGAAAGAATTGAAGCAATCCAAAAAATTCCCCTTCCTCATAATCTCAAATCCCTTCAATCTTTCCTTGGAAAGACAAATTTTATCAGAAGGTTTATTCCAAATTACGCAGAAATAGCTACGCTTATTCAAAGTCTTCTAAAGAAAGATGCAAAATTTGTTTGGCAAGAAGACGGCAAAAAGGCTTTTCAAGAAATCAAATGTGTTATTGCAAGAGCTCCTGTCTTAGTTAGTCCCGATTATTCCAAGGATTTCATGATTTTTTCTTTCGCTTTCGAAGATACCATTGCTGGTGTCCCGCTTCAAAAGAATAAAGATGGTCATGAGCAGCCTATTGCTTTCATGAGTAGAGCACTTCAAAATTCTGAATTGGAGTACAATACCATGGAAAAGCAAGCTTATGCCTTGGTCAAGTCTCTTAAGCACTTCAAAACCTATGTGGGTTATTCTAAAATCATTGCTTTCGTCCCACATTCTGTTGTTAAAGATATATTAACTCAAACTGATTGCTTAGGGACTCGTGCTAGGTGGGTGACTAAAATACAAGAATATGATTTGGAGATCAGACCCACCAAGCTAGTCAAGGGCCAAGGTTTGGCTCAAATGTTGACTGAGAGTAACGAAAAGACTCTTGGTTTGTTTTGTGTTAGCGATCTATCTTCGCCTGAGTTGCAAAGATTAGGAGACAATGAATGGTACAAGGACATAGTTTATTACTTGATGAATCTTGCATGTCCTAACCATTTAGTTGCTCATAAGATAAGGGCTCTTAGACTAAAAGCCACTAAGTATTGCCTTATGAAGGATGGCCTTGGATGGAGAAATCCTGAAAGCATAGTGCTTAGGTGTGTTGATGACGTTGAATCCAAGAAATTAATCTCTGAGTTTCATTCAGGATTTTGTGGTGGTCATTATGCTGCTAGAACTACCGCCCACAAAATCCTGAGAGCTGGTTATTATTGGCCTTCAATTTTTTCTGATGTGCATAGGTTCGTTAGAAATTGTCAAACCTGTCAACTATTCACTGGGAAACAGAAGCTTGCTGCCCTGCCCCTACAACCTATCATTGTAGAGGCACCTTTTCAACATTGGGGTCTGGACTTCATAGGGAAGTTCCATGAAAATTCTAGCAATGGCTACTCATGGATTTTGAATTCTACGGATTATTTCACTAAATGGGTTGAGGCCATTCCTGCTAAGAATGCCACTGAAAAGGTTATTATGGATTTCATTGAAAATAACATCATTACTAGATTTGGTGTCCCTGCTAAGATCATTACTGACAATGCCAAAGCTTTTAGTTCCTCAGAGTTCTCATCTTTCTGTTTCAAGTATGGTATTGTCTTATCTCATTCGTCAAATTACTATCCTCAGGGTAATGGTCTGGCTGAATCAAGTAACAAGAATCTCATAACCATTATCAAGAAGATAGTAGGGAGATAATAAGAGATCATGGGATAGCAAAATCAAGTATGCTTTATGGGCAGATAGAATCACTAAGAAGAAAGCTACTGGTAAATCTCCCTTTGAATTAGTTTATGGCTTGGATGTAACCTTACCTGTGCACCTTAAGTTGCCAGCGTATCAGCTCCTTCAGAATTTTTCTACTGATAAAGATGTTGTTCAGAATAGAATAGATCATATTGTGGATTTAGATGAAGCTCGTAGGACAGCTTTTGATGCTATATGTAAAAATCAGTCTAACATTAAGAAAAGCTTTGATAAATCTTCTCGATCTAGATCTTTGCATGTGGGAGATATGGTACTGCTTTGGGACCGCAAGAATGAGAAACCAGGAAAACATAAGAAGTTTGACAGTTTGTGGCTGGGACCGTACATCATTCGAGATATAGCTGGACCAAACTCATTCCACTTGAGCAGATTGGATGGTGAACCACTTGATCTACCTGGAAATGGCCAAATGCTCAAACTGTTCTTCAAAGATGATATCTGATGCCATAGGGCATCCTTTGTATTGTATTTCTAACCCTAGTCCTTGTTATTTCAGCATTTCGTTTTTGTTTTAGGATTAGATTTACTTTTCATGTTACTAGATAGTTAATAAATGAAGAGCTTCTATCTTTCATGTGCTTAAATGTTATATGATGATTTTTTGGATGCTACTTATTTCTGCTATGTGTTGCGTGGGTGCAGATTCTGGATTCTCACATTCCTACAGTGCAGCAACGTGTCCCCAAGTAGAGCCAGATGTTGACCACTACGTGTCAACTACCCATAGCAGTACGCCCCCTTTTCTTCGCAAAAGGGATAGCGCTTGATCGACATGTCTGTGCCATTCAACAGTCATCATTCACTTGATCATATTAAGTTGTAAACCCAGTCTGCATTTTGAATTGTAAATAATCTTAGCAGAGTTGAGTCATGTATGTAAATTGCCTAGGTGGACCTAATTTTCTAGTGATAATCTACGTTCCGGAAGGTTTTTTGTCTCACCGATCCATGATCGGCAGAGTTTTCCTTCAACCTGACTCCAAAGCCAGAATGAATTTTGTCATTAGAGTCTTAGGAGAATCCTAGTGTGTTAATCTGCTAGATTATGTTTGGTCGCAGAACTGGGTGGTCTATGAGGGTCTACGTCAAAGGGCTTTTCCCCCTTGAGATGTAAAATTGTAAAAGTCATGATGTAAAGTGTCTTGAGGGTTAGGAAATGTTTTAATCCCCTCATGGGTCCTAAGTCCTAGGTCCTAGGGAATTTTTTCCAAAGGCTGAGTTCGAGGATCCATAATAAAAA